>DF360441.1:115092-130328 GCA_000787875.1 Solanum virginianum | reverse complement strand
AGATATCGCCCTTTTCAGACTCATTTTAGGCCACACCATACCTATTCACTGGCACCTATTAGAGATTTAACACCTCAAGCTAAAGGTCTAGCACCACCTGTCAGGGGACATGGTAGAGCTCAGTTAGGTAAAGGTGGTGGTACTCCTTTTAGGGGTGCTAGGATGCAATGGTTCAACCAGGTGGTAGGGGCACGAGTCAGTCAAGTAGAGGGCATGATGCTCATTGTTATGCTTTTTTGGGTAGACCTAATGCAGAGGCCTCAGATGTTGTTATATCACGGATTGTCTCAATTTGTTATTGGCTTACATCTCTGTGGTTTGAGCTTGGTTCCACTTATTCATATATGCCTACATACTTCTCTGCTGGGTTTGACTTGTTACGTGATTGTATGTCTATGCTTGTATATGTTTCAACACAAGTAGGAGAGCTTTTAGTGATGCATCAGTTATACCAATCAAGGTTTTTTTTTTATGAAAAAGGTATTTTCCGCTCTCTTTATCATCACCAATTAATTATCCCTTGAATTTAACATCAAATTTGGAGTTTTCAATTGGGAAAAATAGGGATTTCTCATAAACTTGGATTTTTTTCATGAATTGATGATTATGAGCCCATTTTAGCTCCATTTTCGAATTTGGTTTTCTTTGATTGTTAATGATCAGGAAAAGAACATTTTTATCTGAAAATTTTTAGATTTTGACCTTGATTTTCAATAGTGAATTTTTGAACGATTTTTTTTCTTTTACCCGAATTGTTTGATTTTGGTATTGTTAGCTTGAAATTGTGATTGTGAATTTATTTTTGAGTAGATTGCGGTATTTGAATTTGACCGGGAGGGGAAGGCGTTGTCGTTGAAGTGATTGATTGGCTAATTTGAGGCAAGTGGATTCTAAACCTTATTGAGTTTAATTGAACTTGGTATTTCCTTTCAATGTGAAACTTGAGAATTAGTGAATTGTTCCAGAGGATATGATTTGGGTAATGGAGATGTTGAGGTGATGACATGTATGAATTGATTTGTGAATTGATGCCTATTTGTTATTGATCAAGACTTGTGATGATATTATGATTAATAAATAATTAAGTCACATATTATTCGTTAATTAAATTAATTCATGGATTATTAACTAATTAATTAATTAAATTTCATGAAATTAATTTAAAAATTAGCGGAAAGGACCTTTTCCTTCCGAACAGTCATCTCCTGCTCCCAAATGACACAATATTTGTGTTATGAACCGATGAGTCCATTCGGAACAAGTATGATCACGTCCTTTCATCCCAATTCGTTGGCTATAAATAGAAAAGATTTCTACATTTCATAACATAAAATATTTGCCTTATTCTGCATACATTTTCGTACAAACCAAATAAAGTCTTTGTATGATTTAGTTGTTGTTACTTGAGTCTAAAGTTATAGAAGTTTGAGGTATCGTTACTTCTTTAACGCTTATCCATTTTATCTTGGGAGAAAATAATCAACAACCTTGAATATAATGAAGGGATTAAATTACCTAAGTACACACAACGAATTCTATGGACTAAGATAATTTTTGTCTTTACATCATTTACTATTTTCAGTTAACCTTTTCTGAATACAAGAGACAATAGTACCACTATTTTCAGACGGCAAATCAGCATTACACTGCTGCAAATCATGCTTTTTCGCAAGAGAACAAAATATATAGATTTGTTATTTTAAAAGGAAAAAGATACAAGAGGGATTGATCATAACAGCTTATGTGGCATCAGGTGATCAACCTAAAGAGTATTTACTAAAGCACTTGGGTAGGGATCACATTATCGTTTGTTGTCCAAGTTAGGCATGAAGAATATCTCCATAGCTCCTAGCTTGAGGAGGAGTGTGAATGAATTACGCAATCGTGTCAATGTACCTTGAGCTGACAGCTCAGCATGACTTATTTCGGTTAATTAGTCATATGATTAGCTAATCAATATGTAATCCATAATAAGTTGAATAGATTAGGAGTCAGTTCGAGAGTTTATTAGAGATTGACAACTGTAAATGATATGTACATTCCTATAAATATAACAAGCCTCATACATTTGATTCAATGCAAGATATTTATTTCTCTCTACACTACTGCTCTGTTTCAGCCTTAATTCATCTTCTTCACTCTAGTTCTTGCATTATCAATGTCAATCGATAGATTTTCAGTGTATTCTCATCAAGTCGATTTCCTTTTCAATTTGTGGCGTAGTTGTCCCAAAATTGAGCAAAATTATTGAAGCATCATAATTAGATACTTTTATTCCTTTTTTTTTTGGCACAATTCACTATAAAAAGACTTAAATAATTATGAACTTCATCGTTAAATTGCTTATAGCTAATATTATTTTGTGATAATTTGTGGTCGAATCATTGGCAATAAATTTTGCAATTCATCTATAGAATTCGTCTCTCGCTGATTGTAGAGATTAGTCTCACTATCGCTGTTGTAGATGCACAATTGCAAAGATCCCTCGCTAGTTACTATATCGCAAATGCCGCCTTTCTTCGCAATTGTGATTCCTAAATTGCGTGGCTGACCATACAATTGCGATATTGCAATTGTGTGCTACAACAGCAAAAGTGGTTTCCCTAAAAGATATCTAAAATATGCTGAAATGTGATTTCTTTAATTGAGCTCCTGTACTCCCAACCCTAACCATCTTTGTTGGTCCCTAAACATTCATATGGACCTAATGAAAGTCTCAAATCAAGAAACAAGAATCAAATATTTCAAATTGATGGACCACAATAGTACATTTAGCTATTTTTTTTTCAATCCCAATTTAAAACATGGAGTACTTCTAGAACATTATATAATTTAAGAGAGTCAATTTTAGATATATATTACGTGCTAATTTTAATAGTTGTGCATTGTTTCTGAGAACATTGTTTTACCCATGGATTTTCCATACGATTACATGTAACGCTGACACACTTATGAGAAACAATGATTTAGATTGTAGAGTGGGAAAAGAAATCTCTCCAAACATTAGGTAATGTATAACCCCACCTCAAAGTAGAGTTTAATTAGTTCTCCACCATTGTCAAGTGTCTATGAATATTTGCACCATCAGATCACCTACAAAGTAATATATATTTAAAACTGAAAACGAAAGAAAGAAAATGGAGAGGAGCTTTATCCATATAACTATTTATTATTTTTTTAGAAAAAAGGAGATTAGTGTTGTGAAATATAAAGCAGGGTATCTATTACAACATATTAAGATATATGAATAGCATTATACTCCTTTATATGTACAAGTTAAGGGTCTATTTAGATTAGTTGAAATTGATTTTGTAAATAAGTAATTATTTGTTTGAATAAAACTGTTGAATATGATAATAACATTCGTGAATTCAGGAAGAAGTGATAAAATATGAATTAAAAAATAAAATCAAAGGAAATAAGGGGTGTTGTTTTAGAACGGTACTTTAAATCTTTTTTTAAAAATCAAAATTATAATAATGGTAAAAGGTTTGACCAAATCAGAAGCATTTAAAAGATAATAAAAAGCCATAAATTAGGAGTGATCTAATTTATTAGTTTTAGGTCATTTTATATTAGAAAGACTTGCTTATAAGCATTAAATCAGTAGATAAATTGGAAGACATGTCAAATCAAAATTATAATAATGGTAAAAAGTTTGACCAAATCAGAAGCATTTAAAAGATAAAAAGCCATAAATTAGGTGTGATCTTATTTATTAGTTTTAGGTCATTTTATATTAGAAAGACTTGCTTATAAGCAATTAACTCAGTAGATAAATTAGAAGACATGTCTCATCCTAATCTACTTGTTTGGTAAGCTTAGTAAAAGAAAAGTTGCTTTTATAATTAGGAAGGTAGACTTCTTCCTACAAAATTTTCTACATTCATGCATTATAAGGGAAGAAAGGGAAAAAGAGGTCAACCCCATTATCGATCACACTAAATCTCCTTCCCAAGAATCCAAAATTTAGGTAAAAAGAATTATATAACTTCCCAATGAAGAAGAAAATGAATGTGCTTAGTCAAAATTGAAAGATAATGTGAGTTAGGCTTCTCAAGGAATGTGCATGCGTATCTGTAAATGAAATAGATATTGGACTATTTAGTTCAAATGCACTCTTAACACGTGTGATATTATTATCCTCAGATTAATCATTCCCTATTTATTTTATTATTTTTACAAAATACTCATCATGTCTGAAAATTGAGTAGGACATGTAACACTCATGCAAGAGTAGTACATGTAATATGTTTCATCTAAATTTGACTGTGATCGGGACGGAGCTATATTTACCTAAGAGTGATCAGATGAACACCTTTTATTAGAAATTTTTTTCGAATATACAAGTTAAATATAGATATTTTGATATATATCAATTGTTGAACATCCTTGATACATAAATCATCTTCTCATATTCTAAAAGTATGAACATGTTTGACGAAACTATTGATTCTACCATTGATCATACTAGTAACCGAACATGAATTAGCATAAACATGGGAAGCATTTGGACATAACAACTAGTGATTACTCGTGACAACAAGTAAAATTTTGAAAACTAAGCCATAGTAAATCTTGAAATGGAGTCAAACCAGGAAAACTATCATGGTTTTCGATTGGAAAACACCACATTACACTAACTGAATCTGTCTGTATTTTGATATATTATTATTTATATTCATACTAGTCACGAGCCTTGGACTCTCACGCGCCCAACAAATATTTTTAGTCTCAATTTTGTGATGCAAATTGATTTTTCATACGCATTTTAAAAAATTTTAAGTTATTAATTATTAGACTTAGAAGCAACTTGAAAAATATAATTGAGCTGCTTTGAAAATATTAAATTAAGAAACTCACAGGTTATATTTGCGGATCCCATATAGCAGCGACGAAGAAGCAGGCAACTCAAGCAGGCATGTTGACAGAGAGTTACCTGCTTATTCGCCAAATAATTTATGAGGGCTAATATTGTAAAATTATAATTAAAGCAGCTGAAGAAATATAATCAAGCTTCTTTGAAAATATTAAAGTAAGAAATTGACAAAAATAATTTTATCAGGGCTAATATTATAAAATCATAATTGAAGCAGCTGAAGAAATATAATCAAACGGCTTTAGAAATATTAAATTAAGAAACTCACAAAAATAATTTATGAGTTTTGAATATGCTAAATCAATAAGTTTTTTATTAGATCCTTGACGATTCTATTTTCAATTTACTCAAAAAGAAAATAGTCATTTGATGTGATACAATAAAATAATGCAATACACTAAAACAAGAAAATCAAATGTAAATGACAGAGTGCTTTTAAAAATTAGAGTCATGATACGAATAAGGAATTGTAAGAAAGATGGATATATTTATTTGTTTGGTTTTACAACACTCAACTGATTTAATAAAATAGGTTTCATGAATACATAACATCTACTCTCAAATAAATACTGTAATATGACGATTAAATTAAAAAGCAGTGAAGAAAACATTTGTCGAGCATCAAAGCTTAACAATATGTAATATATGACCTCATCTTCTAATTTATTTCCGTGACAGAAAGCTTATACATAAGAAATCAAACAAATACATGAGTTACAAGTATTGATATAGAGTCAATTAATGTTAACTTATTAATATTTAATATTTATAAAGGAGTAAATTAGTAAATTACAACGGTCTTAATGAGTTATCGATTTATCAAATAATCCAATACTAGAAATTAAAACTGAAATAATAACCCACTAATTTTTTTAATTATAAAACTATTAAAAACTCATTAACCTAATAACACAATAGCAATAAATCAATAACATTTTTTTCGATTTAATTTATCGACCGATTCAATTTTTGCACAACCTTACTTTCTAGAAATATATGCGTATACTCCGTCATAATGAATAAATTGACATTTAGCAGTAAATTTTAAATATATTTTTCACTTTATTTAAAATTTATAAAGTTAGAGTTGTATTAGATTATATCTTTATAAGGAATATTTGAAATAATATTCATACTTAATGTACTTAAATACAATTTCAAAATAGAAAAATAGTTTGAAAATAAAGGTTATAAGCTATTTTTCAAATTTGAAATACAATTTCAAGTTGAATTGAAATTCAATGATCAGACAATAATTTTCAAATAAAATAAAAAAATATTGAAAAGATAAAATAAATAACTGTTATGATCAAACGGCCCTTAACTCGATTCAAAGTCTTTGGAGATTTTGGTTGAAATATTGTTACAAACTATTCAAGGATATTAGTTATTAATTAAGGGATCCTTGTGGAAAAAGACGTCAGAAAATTTAGTGGATTTTAATTGCACCAAGGCAAGTCGAAGGTTCTGGAAAAGAACATGGATTGAACACCTAAAAGTTTTAAAATGAATTTAATTGGTTAAGTAACAGAGAACATGAATTGAACAAGACATTGTATATTGAGTTGGATATAGGTGCGAGAAAGCAACCTTGATAGCATTCAAAGAAAAACATTGTGCAAGAATTCATATAAGCTTTCAAGGATGGAAAAAACAGTTAAACAAAGTATCTATTTTTCCATGATGATGGATGCCATGAGTTCTAATCCAATTGTTTTTTGGTTGGGGCAGAGGGAGGGGATTAAAATACAAAAAGAAAAAGAAATATTTCCTCCGTCCTATTTTATATCAGTTAGCTTTATTTGGCACAAAGTTTGAAAAAGAATCTTTTAAATTTGTGGTTTAAAATAAGTAATAGATATTTGTGTGACGGTAAATCATTTTATTAATGATAAAACAGACATTTTAAATTAAATTGTTACTATCAAATTTAGAATTGTGTCATTCTTTTTGGGACTAACTAAAAATGAAAGTTAGTCATATAAATTGGAACAAAAGGGAGTAACAAGTTTAATTTCTAGTGGATAAATTTAGGTTCAATTTATGCTGGGGAGGGTGAGGGGATTAAAATACAAGAAAAAAAGTACTTCCTCCGTTTTATTTTATATGAGTTAGTTTGACATGACATTAAATTTGAAAAAGGAAGAAAGATTTTTAAAATTTATGATTTAAAATAATTATAGATATTTGTATGACTGTAAATCATTTCACTAAGGATAGAATAGACATTTTAAAATTAAATTGTTACTACTATGTTTAGAAATACGTCATCTTTTTTGAGAGTGGATCAAGAGGCTCAACAGTTCAATTACTTTTTGTGTTACATCAAGTAATGTTATTTTCACATGACTTTTAATGTTGAGATATTTTGCTAGGCTTAATACTCCAAATAGAAGCAGAGAAATTTTATGTTGAAGTAACCAAGAATCAAGCAAGAGTAGTGTAGATAGTGTAGTACTTAGTCCGTTAGAAGTTAGTTAAGTATATTACAGCTACATAGTCAAGTAATTAGTTAGTCCATAATTCTCATCACCTATATCAAAGGAGAGATAGGTGTGTATCAAGAGATCAGATCATTCACATTGATTCTCTTCTTCTCCTCCTCCTCCTCATCTACTCTTTTATCTGCTCATTTAATTCTTGAATTATAGCATGATATCAGAGCAAGAATAGTTAGTACTATCATTTCAATTCTATTTAATCGTTTCATATCATAATAATTCATTCAAGATTCAGCTATTTATTGATAAAGTTCTTGAAGTTGGAAAGTTGTACACTTCTGATTAACAACAACAACGATTGATGAACAAGAAATGATTTAGTGATCTATCTCTAAATCAAACGGTGGTCTAAAGTAGTGTCAAAAGATTAAAAAAAATAAATTTAAATCTTTTGTAATCAAACAACTACATGCATTAGAGTCTGGTCATATCTTAAATACTTTGTTTCTGTCAATTTTACTTTAATTGATCAAACTACTGTGGGATCCATCCATTTAAAGTCTTTTGCTGGTGCAACAAACCAAAACAAAGGTTTTTGATTGCTGCAAACTTTCAGCAATGTCCAAAAGCGCTTAGATTTATTTACCTACAATCTGAATTGTTACTTTTCATTGTTGTCATTAATGACAACAGTTGGGGCTGACTTTTCTTTATAAATAGATCACCTATAATCATTATAAGAACATACTAAAATAACAGAGTGCAATTGAGAGAAGTGAAAGTAATCCACAAGCTACTTCTTAGTTTGTGGGAAAGATAGTGTGGGAGTAAAATTATAATAAATTGTGTGAAATTATAGAGTGTTGTTATTTTATAAAGAGTATACATCTTTTGACATTACTAAACAACCATCATTATTATTATATCATATTTACTCTGTTGTATTATTTGACGATGATGCTATTCTACTTTGTTGCTTTTAGCGTGAATATTATTTTAGATGAAATTGTTATTTTTTTCAACAATGTGATTTTAGATCCATAGTAAATAATAGTCTATTGTCCTATAAGTATCCTTGTCTTATAAAAGAAATTTATGAAAAATGTTGTCTACAAATGAAAGTCATTCTTGGCTCTAAAGATGTTTGGAACATTGTAGATAAAGGATATACAAAATTCATTAATGAAAAAACTGTCTTAAAATGAAAAGAAGGTCTTATTAAAGACAAGAAAGAAAGATCAACAAGCTCTTACTTTCATTTATCAGTGCTTGGATAATGGTATGTTTAAGAAGGTGGTTGATGCAATCACTCTCAAAAGAAGCTTTGGAGATTTTATAAAATTCTCTCTGATAAAGTGAAGAAGATAAAACTTCAAATCCAAAGGGCTAATTTTCATATTTTAAAAATAATAAACTCTAAATTCATTTTAAATTTCTTTTAAAAATAATGGTTGTTATGAATCAAATAAGGAGGTACAAGGAGGAAGTAGATGATATACGTATGGTAAAAAAACATTTCGCTCTTTAACACCTAAATTTAATTATGTGGTAAGTGCTATTAAGGAGTCTAAAGATTTAGATTCTATGAAGGTAGAGCAATTGAAAGAGTCTTTATAAGTCTACTAAGAAAAAAATAAGAATAAAAAAAGAACCTCTAGAATAACTTCTTAAAACTCAGGCATCCTTCAAAAATTCTTGAAGGTCAAAAACGTTATAGAGAAAATAGGCAATAGTGACGCCGGGGCAATCGTAGAGGTCATGGAAGAGGAAGAAGTTATATTAAAAAGTTTAACAATGAGGATAACGGTCACCAATAATTCAGAGGGCGTGATCTTAGACATTGAGGAGATAGATGAAGTAAAGCTTATGAAGGTATCAATAAAATAAGGTATGATAGATCTTTAATTGAATGCTATAGCTATCATAAATTTTGATATTATTCTTGAGAATGTTGTGGTAATGTTAAAAAGAACGCTAATTGCAAGGACCCGCAAGTTAGGAAGTTAGAAAGCGTAGAAGACGCGAAACTAGAATTGGGTAGGGTTACAAGTATGAGCCTTATTTAAAGCTCATGATACAAATAATAGATCTTAAATAAGTTTCATTGATGGAATCAACCTACATGAAAATTGGACTAAGTTTAGGATCATAGTACGAGTGATATTTATGATCCATAAAGGGAAATACATATCATAAATAGGATTGTGGATTGATACCTTGAGTTGATGGAAAATTTGATTGTTGGAATTATGAAGAGAAGGATGACTCATACTCTGTAATATGACCCATAATTGGGTCTCATGGATAGGGCCCTAAAGATTTGAAAAATGTCTATGTGTTGGTGGGAACTACAGGGGTTTTTATGACCCATAGTTCATTCTATGAGTCGTGAAATGAGGTCGTAGATTGAGCTTCAGAGACCAATTTTGGAAGATCCAAAAATGAATAGGATGAAACCTCATTGTATGGTTTGTAGATTATTTTACAACTTGTAAATGGGATCATGGTCCATAGTATGATAGTTTTAATAAAGAATTTTTTATCCTTTTTATATAAACTAAGTCTAAAACTTTCCCCTCCAAGATTAGACAACAAACCCTCTAATTCACTCTTTTCCAAATTCTCTCAAAATATTCCAAGAAAAAAGCTCTTCAAGGATGGCAAGGGTTAAGGTTTTTCAAGGTCTTTCTTCTCTATAATCTTTAAGTCTTTCCTTAAGGTCTTCATCAGGTATGTGTAGTTTATTAATGGGTACGTTTCACTCACAAAGTCCAGCAATCTTTCCTTTTATCTTTTCTTTAAGTTCCTGAAAGTTATAAAGTCCCATGAGCAAGATTAAAATGATGTTTAAATGATATATTCTCAGCTATTTTGACTCTAATGATGTATTATGATGATGTACTATGAATTCCTATAGTTTTCAAGGTGAATGACATGATTTCATAACCTAGATATTTCCAATGACGAGGTGGCTTGTATATACTTGGTTCCAAAGAAATGAGTTTCACCATGATATTACTTAATACTCATGAAACGTGTCTTAAAATACCTTTCATGATCCAACTAAGTTCATGATGTATTTCTATATGATATTGATGATGAGTGCTAAAAGTATGTTATGAAAATTATGGATATTATCAAAGATGTAAGCATGTTATGAAGACCTTAATGATGTTTAAGATAGTCCCTCAATGTAAAACGCTAATTCTCACTTGAGTGGCTTCCAAGTTAATGCGTTACTCCTATATGATGCTACTTATGATTCTAAGTTATGATTATATGATTAAGTTAATGTTTGATGTATTTCGTGGGATTGACTTCACACTGAGTGAGGCATTGAGGTGGGGTTTGTAAGGGAGCCTTAGTAGTAACCTCTTGTCTCCTTAACTGTGTGCCACTATAGGAACCTTTGTAGGCTAAGGCTAGTGGTTCCACAATAGCGAAGTTAAACTAAGATATGCATGCATAAGTTGAGGGAGTTCTACCTGACCAGTGGACTCTCTGTTTCAATGTAAGAGGTTATGTTAAATTTCATGTAGTAGTTCACATGGTCTTATATGTCAGTTATGGTCTACGCATACAAAGTTATGTATTTGATGCCTATGTTCCTTAAAATATATTTCCATATGATGCATTGATCTTTACTTCATATTGAGTTTTATTCCTTAGTTATAGTGTGCATGTTTTGAATGATGACATTACAATTTCATGCTTTCATTGCATGTCACATACTTAGTACATTCAAATATACAAATATATATTTTGCCTACATGATGTCACCATGTAGTGATCGACGCTCCTCCTCTACCGGTACGTGGATAGCCTCCGACGTCTAAGAATAATAGCTTTGATGAGTCCTCTAGTTCAGGGACTACACCTTTTTCTTCATGCCTTTTTGTATCTCTGATACAATTGTTTATTTTGGGTTATGTGACAGAGACTTTTTGTCATGACCCAAGCCTATGGCCTAGTCATAACACAATGAATGACGGATCCTTAGGAACCTCACCTAAGCCATCTTAGCATACATCAAACATTCATTAGTAAACATCACATAAAGTGAAATTTAAAGGAGAAAGGGAATAAGGAAAAACATTCAAGTTTCAAGAGAATATTTCAACATAACATAATAGTCCAAACATACTCTCTACACATGACTTAATGGGAACAGGTGAAAGATTTTGATTTTCCTGAAATAGAAAAGACATGAAAGTAAGATAGAAAGTAAAAGTCTCTAGACATAAAGTCTAGAATACACAACCGTCCAAAAATTACAAGCATGAAGAAAATAGGTGAAGACCTGAACTAAGATTTCACCTCTACTACTAGTCTTGATCATCGGTAAGCTACCGTCGATGGAGGAGGAGCGCCAGTCTCTACATGGTGACATCATATAGGAGAAATATGCATTAGTATATTAGAATGTACTAAGTGTATGAGATGCAATGCGAACAGGAACTTGTAATGCCATCATTCAAAACATGCTTAAACATGAACAAGGAATAAAACTCAATATGAAGTAAAAGAAATGCATTATATGAAACATATGTAATGGAATTAAAACATCAAATCTCATACTATGCGAGAATGGACCATAACCGACATATCAGACCATGTGAGCTACTACATGAAATCCAACATAACCCCTTACGTTGGCACGGAAAGATCACTTGCGGGGTGGAACTCCATCACTAAAGCATGAATCATTAATTAACATAAATGGCCTACGTGAATCCACTAGTCTTGCCTACGAGGGCTCCTATTAATGGAGCAAATGGTTGCTGCTAGGTTTTCCTTACCAAACCCCACCTCAATACCTTATTTGGTGCTAAGTTAATTCCATAGAGTAATTTACCAAGAACATATGCATATTCATATAACATAACTTAGAATTATAAGTAGCAATTTAATAAGAGTAGCTTGAAACCTTAGGAACCACTAAGTGAGAATTTCCTTTCACGTTGGGGACCATCATAAAAAACTTTTAAGGGCAACAATAACATATGTATATCATTAACAAAACCATTAACCTAAAAACTTTCTTTTATGCCCTCATCGTCATCATCATATCATGCAAAAATCATCTTGAACTTAGTGGTCTCGTAAATTAACATGAAAACTCATGAATCAATAGAATAATGTATTATCATGGGAGAATATGTAACTTCAAATCAAGTACTAAGCAACCTACATATCACTAATAAAAGCCTAAATATTGGGGGTCAGAGCCATTAACTCAATATTCATAGAAAATGTGGTAAAGCATTACATGATATTATTGAGTAAAAACACATGGTAATATATCATAAAACATCCCTAAAGTTATAGACATTCATCTTGGTATTCTCAAGGAACTTAAAATAACAGGTAAAAGATTTTAATGGGGGACATGGTGGGTAGAAGGTACCCATGAATCAACTCATATACTGTTAGAACCTGTATTGTGACATTATTCGAAAGTTAGAGACTCAAGTAGATTTGTCAAAATTTGGGTTATTAGGATTTATGTGTCCTTGATTGGTTTAATGAGGAGAAGTTTGGGGACCTAAGTGAAACCTCTAAGACTTAGAGTCTTGAAGATTTAGTGTTATGACTCACCTCAAATTGTGTTAACTTCCTATTGTTCCATTTCTAAGACTTGGAGTCTTGAAGATTTAGTGTCATGACTTACCTCAAATTGTGTTAGCTTCCTATTGGTCCATGTCCGGAGTGGGGTCAAGAAGTTGAGAATATATATAAATACATATAGTCTCTCCACTCTTCCAAGAACAATTCTATACTTAGCCAAATTTCCAAAAAACAAAACTTCTCCCAGCTTTAGAACCCTCTTGGGTTGTTAGAGTAAAAACTAAAAAAATTATGTTTTTCAGTTTTACATTTATTTTGATGCTACAAGCTTGGTATATTGAGTCCCCTAAGTAGTGTGGAGGTGTTGGTTGGCCAAAAAAATGCTTTGTTCTACGACTTTGGTGATTTGAATCCATTAAAGGGGTTTAAAAGGTATGGTTGTTTCTAATCTTGTTTTGTGTAAAATAAAGGTTGTATGTATGTTGGTGTATGTTAAATTGAAAGAAAATCTTAAAAAGATAGCATGTTAATGTGAGTTTGGTATCTTGAGGTTGAGGGTCGAAAAATTGGATTTGTAAGATTATAGTGTTATAGTGTTTTGGAATTATGAAATTGTGTTTAGCTAGCTTTAGTTTGGTATCTTGAGGTTGAGTGTCAAAAAATTGGATATGTAAGATTATAGTGTTATAGTGTTTTGAAAGTATGAAATTGTGTTTAGCTAGC
The DNA here is from genome assembly GCA_000787875.1 of Solanum virginianum. NCBI lineage: Eukaryota > Viridiplantae > Streptophyta > Magnoliopsida > Solanales > Solanaceae > Solanum > Solanum virginianum. The sequence continues at coordinate 116,717 of DF360441.1, read as the reverse complement.
TTGAATATGATCCTTGTGTGATGAGAGAAGTATTGGGAATGGTTTATATGTATACTTGAAGTTTGACCGAAATTGGAGTCTATATGGGTAGTTAAATGTTGCGTTGTTGCATTGAAAGTATACGTTTGATGTTTATATGGTGTAATATGATTCTTGGAAGGTAAGAGAGGGCTTGATCATTATGTATATGTAAATATAAGTTGCTGCCTTATTTTTTTAGTCTTGATAAAGTGAGGTTATCGAATGAATTTGGTGTGGCAATGGTATTGAAAATGATTGTTGGTATTGTTGGGTTGTTGTTGTTGTGTTGTTGATTAATTTGAGCCGAGTTAGGTCTCGAGGCAGCCTATATTCTAAGGGAAGAGTCTCGGGGCAGCCTATATTCTAGGGGAAGTGCTGCCAAAATTTTTATAAAAAAGGTAGGGGAAAATTTGAGATTTAAGACCCGAAAAGTCTCTTAGCTAACCATTAGTGTTATTGTGATTTATTGTAGATGTTGGACGTCCGGAAGAGTAAGTTGGATTGTCTTGGCGCTGGGATTAGTTTAGCGAAGGAATTGAGGTATGTAAAGCATCTTGGTCTATGGCATGACTTAGTTAAAAATAGCTAATGTTATAAGTTTCGAAAGATCCCACTTCCTTTGCAACTCGGGCTTAAACTTGTCATATGTTCGTTTTTGGTATTCCTAAAGAAATTGGTCATATTTTTGATTCTTATGCTTTTAAAGTTTGCAGGTTGTAAAAGTATGGAAAGTTTTATGTGTTTGAAAGAATATATTTTATAACGTTGTGAAAAGCGTAAATAACCGTAACTTTTGATGAAAAGCCCGAATTGCCTTAAAAACTATTCTGAAATGTTTCATAGTAGTTTGTAAGATCTAGACCAAGGATGTTGCTCCTAAGTTAAGTTAGTTTGGGTTTTCACTGGCCGTGGTACCTACGACACCTCTTTCCTGAAATTTTGGCAATTCTAAAAGAATTTAGAACAAATGATATGTTATTTTTGCACATGAACATTTTACTACTACTTTGGGACTTTGATAATGATTTTTGTGCATATCATTCTCATGACTCTATTCGTACCTATTATGACCTCGTTCATCGATTCCCGGGCCGGCGGTTGTCGTGCGTATTATACTATATATATATATTCTAAAGTAAGTTGGATACGGCGGGTCGATTTGCCCATGTGCTGGCTTTGCTTAGTTTGAAGTCATAAGGAGCTGGGCTTTGGATATGTTTGCATTATGATGTGTGAGTGCTGGGCCACAGTTCGTCCTGGCTCATGTGAGTGCTGGGCCACAGTTCGCCCTGTATCACTTATCGGCATGATGTCATTCTGTATTATGATACGTGAGTGCTGGGCCACAGTTCGCCCTGTATCACTTATCGGCATGATGTCATTCTGTATTATGATACGTGAGTGCTGGGCCACAGTTCGCCCCGGCTCACCTATCCTACGTTTGTGATTTGTGTCGGAGGCTTCGGAGATTTGAACTTTCAGGGGTGATGTGGTGGTATGGCGTGAGTTTGGAGGTCGCCATCGTTCCTGTACGCTATGCATTAATTTGATATTTTAAGTAAAGAATTATTTTGGATGTTTGCCTATAAGTTTGACAACTATAC
>DF360441.1:81243-106218 GCA_000787875.1 Solanum virginianum | reverse complement strand
TTGTTGTACGTACTTTGTGGGCGATCAAAATAGTAATAATGATGGTGATAGGATTGAGAACCCATCTCCTGTGGAGGACATTCCATATCCTTGGGAGTTCCATACCAATACTTACCAATGGAATCAGTATAGGTTGAACCACATGGCTATGGATGTGACTGGAGCTATTATGTTCCTACTACTATAGACAAACACAAAGTTCACAGTCTCTAGTGGGTTACTTCAGATGTTGTAACACCGTGGGCTATTTAGGGGCTTACCATCAGAGGATCCATATAGGCACTTGCACAATGTAACATTTGTTTGTAAGAGTATGATGGGGACACAGAATCCGTCTATGGATGCTGTGGGACTTCATGTCTTCCAATTGTCTCTCATAGGCAATGTTATGTTATTGCTATCTGAGCTCCCGTAGAGTTCAATCACTAGCTGGGCAGATTTGCAGAAGGCTTTTTTGGAGAGGTACTTCCCTAGATCGAAGAAGCTCAAGTTGAAGGACCAAATTAACAACTTTGAGAAACCTCCTGGTGATTCAATAAGCACTACTTGGGAGCGATCTACTAAATATCTAAGGAGCGTCCCTAACCATAAGATACTTGATGATGCCTTGGTAGGGATCTTCTACCGTGCCCTTGATAAGAATAGTCAGGATTGTACTGACACTATCATGGGCAGTATATTTCTAGATCAACCATTTGCACGGATTGCTCAGCATATGGAGCAAGTGGTTAAGATTAATCATGCATGGGGACAGTGGGATAGAGCTTCTATGAAGAGTTTATATGCTGTTATTGTGGGTTCAGAGCAAGCCAAAATTATTGAAGAGATTATGTAACAACTTGCTTGGCTTTGTATAAGTATGGATGTGGTGATCAAATAGAATCAAGAGAGAGTGAATGTAGTGGTTCATTAACCTTTATGTGCACCCCTATGTGCGAGGAGCCATACTATTTGGAGGATGCATGTTTTGTTTATGATCAGATGGGGGTTTTCTGGACCAACGCGCAAGGGTCTAATTTGGACTATTGGTTCCAAGGTTAAGTAAACCAAGGTCGAAACTATGGTAGAGATGGAGCTTTCAGAGATAACTGAGGTGGTTACTGTGATAGGAATTAGGTTTCTAGATGCAGATTGGGGTTGTAGAGAAGGCTTTAGAAATGGTCTATATGTGCCACTACACAACCGTGACATGGGTATAGGTAATTTTAGAATTGAGGAGATGTTTGACCACTTGTTGAATAAGGCTGAGACACAAGATGTGACTCTATGGGGCATGTATTTAGATATTTCAAGCATAAATCAGAAAATAGTCTTATTTTATTGCTATTAAATAGCTTGAGCAATAGTTTGGTCAAGTGTCAACTTAGTTGAATCAGCGTCAGAAGGGTACATTGCCTAACAACACAATGAAAATCCTAAGAATGAGGGGCAATATTTGACAGTTATTACTAAGGATGGCAAGAACACTATTGATCCTCCTATACCAGTTGATGAGAAATATGTTCGTGAGGAGATGGTTACAACAAAGGATGTGAATGAAGGAGGTAATTGTGGCAAGGATGGGGTGAGTGAAGCAACTAAAGCGCCACTGAAGTTTAATCTCGTCTCTAGGCCTTTTTCTCCTTTTCCTAAAATAATCAAAAAGAGGGAGGAGGAAGGCAAGTTCAAGCACTTTCTCTCCATGTTTAAACAACTATCTATCAACACCCTCTCAATGATGCTTTGGATGAAATGCCAGGCTTGCAAAGTATATGAAGTACTTGGTTTTACCAAAAAGTTACAGTGAGTCAAGATCTTTCTCAAGAGCTTCAGCATTATAGTATTATCACTACGAATTCCTTAGCTTAGAAGCATGAAGATCCAAGTGCTTTCACTCTACCTTGAACTATAAGTGAATTGGAGTTCGCAGGGGCGTTATGTGATTTAGGTACCATTAATTAATTTGATGCCCCCTTGCGGTCTATAAGAACCTTGGATTGGGAGCCTTTACTCCTACTAGCATGCAGTTGTTAATGACGGATTGAACGGTGAAGAAATCTATGGGCATACCGATTTACAAGAAGCTTGGATTGGGAGCCCCAACTCCTACTAGCATGCAGTTGTTAATGACGGATTGAACGGTGAAGAAATCTATGGGCATACCGATTTACAAGAAGCTTGGATTGGGAGCCCCAACTCCTACTAGCATGCAGTTATTAATAACGGATTGAATATTGAAGAAACCTATGGCGATACTTTAATATATGTTAGTTAAAGTGGAGAAACTCATATTCCCTGTAGACTTTGTGATTCTAGACTGTGAAGTTGACTTATACGTCCCAATCATCTTGTGAAGACCTGAAGTCCCAATTATCTTGTAAAGACCATTCCTAGCCACTGGGTGAGCTCTAGTGGATATGGAAACTGGTCAACTCAGGTTTAGATTGAATGATGAAGAAGTTATCTTCGACATCCATCAGTCCATGAAGCATCCAGGTGAGCTCAAGAGTGAAGCCAGGGCAATTGGTGAAGTATGAGTAACCAATTTGCCTAAGTCGTGTTGTGACAATAAATCATGCACTACTTGGGAGGAAAACCAAGGTGGACCCTAGCGCTTAGGTGCCTAGGTATGGTTTTTGACCCCTTTATGTCTTTATTTTGCTGGATTTTGTGCATTGGGGACAATGCACATCTTTTTCAATGGGTTGTTGGTAGTTATGCGCCTCAGTAAAGTCTGAGTAGCTTATGGTCCATAAACTATCCCAACTTTTTCTCCCGAGGTTTTCTTGCCTATGTTCATTTCCTCTTGGATATTTACTTTCTGTTGAATCGGAATGTTTAGGATGTTTAGATAATATGTGTAGCATATAGTACTAATACTTATAACATATATCATGTTTTTATGTTTTGTTTTGAAAAAATAGTACCCACCAAAAATTTTGATTTGTCGCTACATAGTTACCATGCATGTTTAGGAGTTTGACAATATCTGTTCAGATAAGTGAGGGTAAATTAAGTTAAGAAGCATGATCTGTGAGTCTTTTGTTGATAATGTATGCAATGCCATGTGAGCTTGAGCTTATTTTTCTAGATTCATGTATTTTATGCTAATTTAGAACTTGCCCTGCTACTCTAAGTTAGATTATATATTAAATGGATTAGGAAAGGATCTTAGTCCTTTGTTCTTTAATTAGTCCACTTTAGCTTAAAATAACCAACCAAATGATGTTACATCCCTTGTTCCAAATATTTGAGCCCTACATATACTAATTCTTTCTAAACACTTAATTAACCTAGCCTTGTCTAGTGAACATCCTGAAATTGGCCCTGGTCTTTCCTTGAGCATTGTGAACCTTAACTGAGGCAAAAAACCTAAGTTAAGGGTGGCTACCCAAAAGTGGCCTTGGTTTAGAAGAGAGATATTATGTACTTCAATACAGGCTAAAAGCCAAAGTTGAGGGTGGATGGTGTAAGGAAAAAAAGAGAGAAAAATCATGTACTGGGTGCAAAAAAAATAAAAAATGCCTTAGATTGAGTAAATGAAAATAGAAGCATAAAAACAAGGCAAAAAACTGATAAATGAGAAGAAAGCACCAGGAGAAGCTTGAATAAGGAAAAAGGGAGGATAAGGTGAAAATGACAGAGTTGGTGGGGCAAACGTGTAGAAAAATGCAATTTCAAGGAGGGTCATTAGTCACTGTTTTCCTCAAATATCTTATCAAACCCCCTGAGCCTACGTTACAAGCCTAGAAATTTCTAAAGTAATCCTAGTCCAGTTAGTTGAAGGCCTGAGTCATGGGTATAGGGTCAAGCTTATGGTATTAGTCATTATGTTGCATATTAATTTTTATTTGGAGTCAACCGATGATACCTACTCAGTACATGTGACTCGTACTGACTCCTATTCATTATGCATGAATATCTTTGTGAGAGTGAGTATTTTTGCACAGTCCCAAGGTTAAACATGAAATCATCATTGAGTGTAGAAAAGGCCAAAAGAATATTGGTAGATGGGGGCACACCTTAGACAACTCTAAAGGAACAACATAAATCATAAAGAAGGAAAAGTTTCCAAAATGCCTCATAGCCCCTCATTTGTATTGCATTGTTAGCATTTGACTTGTTCAGTGATTGTGGACTATTGATAACCCCTTGCTTGTCATAGTTGTGTTGTCACATGCACCAGTTTGCGTTGGTTTGCTAAAGAGCTACCTTATCCTGTTTTGAAAAGATGGTGTGGGTATCTGAGTTTGAGAAGTATATGATATATGCCATTAAGTTGAGTTCTATGTGTTGCTGTATTGTCTATATAGATTGAGTCATCGCTTAAGGACAAGAAATAGTTTTAAGTTGCGGGTGTTGATGTGCTGCCAAAATACAACACATTTGATGCTTAAAACTTAGGATTTTGTATATTCTCAACGTGATATTTGTGGGTTTTATGTATTTTTGTGTTTAGATTTGCAGGAAGACATGTGGGCCATGACTTGGGGCAAAATTGTAGAAGATTACTGGTTTTTGATAATTTACTAGACCCTCTACGGATCCTAGAGCATTCTACGAGTCATAGAGGCAGTTTTATGATAAATTCTAGTGAAGGATGAAATCTAAAGATCAGCTCAATGAGATAAGCATATGAGTCGTAGAACAGACTACGAGTTGTATTGATAAGTTTCATGAAGATTTCTAGTGAGGGATAATTAGATAAAGTTGAAGCCTACAAATATGTAGTACAATGTGTGAATCGGTTTACGAGTCATAAAGTGAAGTTGTAGAAGAGATGTCCAAGATCCCATGAGCTCATTATGAGACCCCGACTATGAGTTGTAGAAGACCCCGACTATGAGTCGTAGAAGGCACTACAACTCGTAGAGACCTTTCGTGGAGTTTGCAGACCAATTTTGCTATGTTATTTAGGAATCAATCGTAATTACTATAAATAGTACTTTTAGGTTGTTATACAAGGGAGGACGTCATTATTCAATACTTTTAGGGTTTGTAATTGGAGAACTCAATCTTGAGAGATAAGATTGTGAGAAAACACTTGTGGGTAAATTTGATCTTGAAGCTTGTGATTCTCGTTCTTCTTGGATTTGCTTGATCTTAATTCAATTAAGTGTTTAATCATGTTTTCTCAATTCATAATTTCTTCATCTACCCATAGCATAAGTAGATAAATCCATAACTAGGGTTATGGGAGGTATGAAGAACTAACTAAGTAAACCCGAGTTATTTACAATTCTTGGAATGGGTATATGCATGTATTAATCAATTCTCTTCATTTTGCTTGTTTTCTAATGGTGGCCAACATTAGAACCCACCTAGTATTACTGAATGGACCAAGGTAGTAATGAATAGGAAAAGAGATTGATTAACATGATTTTTGATTGATGTATTCTCATCTAATCAACCGAACTGGGCCAAGGGGAGGTTTTACTGGGACTTATAGGTAATGGTTAGTAGTGCACACAATGTAGATGGGCCAAGTCGTATAGTGAAATTCGCCTGTCATCTTTGACCAAAGGGCTTGGTGAACTTTAAGTACCGTCCTGCATGCTATACACTAGACAAGAATTGGGTTATCCGGTGATACTAAGTTGGGGAATCATGGGGAACACGATACCCTAGTTGATCTCTATTATTGATTGTCTCACATGATAGTTAGTTTAGGTTACTTTCTTATTGATTATTGCAAACCCCCTTTCGTGGAATTGAGTTGATTAACTACTTGAATTTCTATTGGTGAATTGGTCTCGAGTCTATGTATTCTCTGTGGGTTTGACCCAAACCTTGGTTAGATTTTATATTTGATAACGATCACTTTATCCTTTAAGAAGGAGGTGTAACTTTGGCGACATCACCTGAATGTGATGAAAATGCACTTGAGAGGAGTGATTAAACAATATTTAGCCCAATATGAATGTAGTGATGCAACTTAAATACCACTGTACCTGATCATGACTTGACACCTTAGACATGATTAATTATTACCTTAGGCTTGAGTAGAGTGGAAAAGATAAGGATATCACTTCTTTTTATCTGCTTTCACTTCCCAAGTAGCATTTTCAACTTGTTGATTCCTCCAAAGGACATTAACAAATGCGATATCTTTGTTCGTCAATATCCACTAGCCCATCCAATATCTCCACTAGAACCTTTTCATATGACAAGTTTTCCTTGACACTTACAACCTCCAAAGGCACAATGGAATTCAGATTACCTACAAACTTCCTTAACATGGATAGATAAAAGACCCAATGAACTATACTCATCTCCATAGGTAACTCCAACTCATAAGTTACCTTGCTAGTACATCTCAAAATTCTATAAGGCCCTACATACGGATGATGTTCATGTTTCATTAAGAAATCGGTCATTGTCAGCAATTAACCTAACCAAAGGTTAGGGTAGAATCCACAGGGAATAAAGGGTTTGACTACGAGAACGAGAATTCACTATCATTCTAGATTTTTTATTTTATAGCTCAAGAATAAAAATAAAAACTAAACTAACTATCCAGGAAGACATTCAAATTTAGGGATAACTTGGGAATTTTTTTCCCCATGGCTCGTTGACTCGATTACCCTAGACAACATAACTTTAATTGAGAATTCGCATGTAGGATGGTAACTTAGGTACTTCTAACCCTTTTGTGAAGGTGAAGGTCGAATTTTACCATGGCACTTGGTCAGCTACCATAGTGTGCCAACTAACCGTTACCTATTGTCTCAGTCAACCTCCCTTTGGTTAAGATTGGTTGATTAGATAAGAACACATCAATTGAATCCTGTCATGTACTTTCTTTTTCCCAATTTGTCACTATCTTGGTCGAGATCGTGATAGCAGGCGAGGTTTGGTGTTGTCCACCACCAAACAACTATCAAAATGAAGGGAAATAAACAATACATGCGAAACCCAATCAAAAAAATGTACAAAGTCTAGGTTATTTCGAGTTAACTACTCATGGTTCCCACAACCTCAAGTTGTGGGTGCTTAGCTACTCATGGCTAAGGAAATATCAACAATAATGTAAATTACTAACATAGTTGAAAGTTTACCGAAAGCAATGAAGAGAAAGAACACCTTCAAGTTGAAAACCACAAGTTTGGATTAATGGCAAATGAGTACAATATGGGTTTTCAATTCCCCACAAGTGGGTCTTCAAATTTAAAGATAAAAATCTACTCTAAACCCTAAAAATGGTCCTAGAATATTTACAAGTAGTTGTGTATGTCGACTCTCTGGGCTCTGCTTCAAATAAACCCTAACATAAAGTATATATAGTAGTTACAAATTTGACCCTAAAAGTTACATAGTAAAGACAGCTGGCAGCAGGTACGTCTCATAGGTACGCCTCGTAGGATGACTTACGAGTTGTAATCGAGGTCTCGTAGTTAGTGCTTGGCATTTTTTTTACTTGACTATTACGATTTGCTGGTATGAGTTATTTCTTAGGCTACTACTTGTATGCTCCTCTCGTAGTTCATGTTTTCAGTTCTTAGTTCAAATTTTGGACTCTCTGTTTCTTGCTACGAACCCACCTTTATGAGTCATAGGGAAACCTATAAATTATAGAATGGCCTTATAGAGCTGACCTCCACTTAGCAGATTTTTGGTTTTTACTCTCTGTTTCATGCTACGAGATCATTTTACGACTCGTAGCTTGGGCTATGACTCATAGGCAAGCTCGTATGTCTTGTATTTTAGCAAAATCTACAACTTTCTCTCAAAATCATACCATCCTACCGTTTTTGCAATGACAACACAAAAACAAATAAAAACCATAAAAATTCACATTCAGAACTTTCAAAATCCCTCATTTTAGGCACCAATTGGGCTGTAATTTGACAGCACATCAACACCCTCAACTTAGAACTATTTCTTGTCCTCAAGCAATGACTCAATCTAAGCAGACAATGAAAGACACATATTAGTTACACTAATGGGATATACATCATTTACTTTAATTTGGGTATACAACTTTCATTTTCAAAACCAGGTTGCAAAGCTACTCAGCTAACTAAAACACATAGATGTATTCGACAATCTAACTATGACAAGTGAAGGATTATCAATCATTCACAATCACTAGGTTAGTCATATGCCAATTATGCAGTGCAAATGCACTCATAGAAAAGAAGTCACTCTTTATCACTCAAAATGCATTTAAAATTTAGGGACTATGCAAGCATTCTCACTCTCACAAATGAAAGTCATGCATAATGACTAACACCATAGGCTTGCCTCTATACTCAACTCTGGACTGATGACAAAGAGGAGTCGGATCACTTTAGGACTTAACGGGCTTGTAACAAAGGGTCATGGGGCTTTGGTAAGGCATTTTAGGCAAATAGTGACTAAAAGCTATCCTTGAACCATGTTTTTCAACACCCTTACCCACAAAACTCAACCATTTCCATTAAATCCACCCTTATTCTCCTTTTTAAAGCTTTTTTCGGGTGCTTTGTTTCTCTTTTTCAGCTGTGCCTTATCTTTGAACTTATTTTTGCTATTCTCTTCAATCTAAGATAACTTTTCTTTTCTTTTTCTCACCCAGCATATGACTTTTCTTTCCTTTCTTTGTTTCCCAACTAACCATCTTATTTTCATTACTTTACCAAAATAAGGGCCACCATCAACTTAGACTTTTAGCTTAAGGTGAAGTACATAATATCTATTCCCTAAACTAGGGCCACTACTATTAGCCACCCTTAACTTAGGCTTTTTGCCTCAATCAAGGTTCACATATTCAAGGATAGACCAGGGTTAATACCTAAGCATTTCACAAAACAAAGCTAGGCCAGGTAGGTGTCAAGAAAGAACAAGTGCATGAAAACCTCAAACATTTGGAACAAGGGATTTACTATCATATTTGGTTGGTCATTTAGGAAAAAGTGAGCTCACTAAAAGAACAAAGGCCTAATATCCTCCATTTGGTAGGTAGATTAGGTCATCTAGGCAAAAGTGAGTTCACTAAAAGAATGAAGGCCTAAGATCCTTTCCCAATCAACCACATCTCCAGTCTAATTTTAGAGTAACAAGGCAAGTTCTGAGTCAATACACAATGCATGAATGCTACAAAGTAAGCTCACACTCTCATAGCATCTCCTACACAATTAACATAGACTCACAGGTCATGCCTCAAGCATCAACTAACCTTTTCTTTATCAGAACAAACATTGCATGAAAATCACAAGCATGATTGCAAAAATAAACAACAATTTAAAAAATTTTTAGGGTACCAAATTTTTAAAACAAAAAGCATTTAAAGACTATATATATGCCAAAAGATAGTAATAACTATATATTTGCAAATTATCTACACTACCTAAACATGCCGGTTCAACATAAATTAAAAACCATCCACAAGGAAAAAGAACACAGGCAAGAAAACCTTGGGATCAAAATTTGGGATAGTAATGGACTAAAGGCTACTCAGACTTCACCCCCAATCCATAACTACCCACAGCCCCTCGAAAGAAATGTACTTTGTCCACAATGTACAATACAAAATCAGAATAAGTACAAGGGGTCATACCTTGGATTGCCTCCCAGAAAATGTCTGATTTAGGATCGTGACACGACTTAGACCATTTGGCTACTCAGACTTCACCAATTTATTGAACCTTTCTCCTCTACAATTTGCTTTTTCTTCCACCTTGAGCTTAAGAATTGGACCTCTAATTTATTTTCCAACTTTTGATCATGCTCAAAGGGTGGTAGTATGAGAATGAGGGGAATGAGTATTAGATTTTGCATGTTATTTGGATTAGAGGCTCCCATTAGATCGCAATTTGCCACAGATAACCCCCTCACACTCGGGTTCAGAGTTAGAGCCAGAGAGCACGCAAGGGGCTTCAGATTTATGCTGGCACCTAAATCATATAGTGCCCTTACGAACTCTACGTCTTTAATTTATAATGGGCATCTTCTCCACTGACTCGATGAGAAGAGTGTTGATGGATAGTTGTTTTAACATGGAGAGAGAGTGCTTGACCTTGCTTTCCTCCTCCTTCTTCTTGAGTCTTTGAGGAAAAGGAGGAGAAGGCCTTGGAATGGGCTTGTACACTTTTTGCTCACCACTTGATTTATTTTCCACATCTTTGCCACACTCATCTCCTTCAACCACATCCTTATCTACAACTATTTCCTCCTGAATATCTTTTACTACAATCAACATAGGAGGATCAATAGTACTCTTACCACATCCAATAGTAGTTTCTGTACATTGCCTTTTATCCTAAGAATTTTGCACTGTATCACTAGGCAATGTACCACTCTAATACTGCTTAAGTAGAGTCGATACCTGACCAAACTGTTGCTGAAGCTATTTAATAACCATAGAATGAGACTCTATTTTTTTATTAATGTTTGCAATTTCTGATCTCATTCCATGTAGAGCCTTATCTCGTGTCTCGGCCTTTTCAACAGGTGATCAAACATCTCCTCAATTCTGGAGTTCCTTGTACCTGCATCATGTTGGTGAAGTGGCATATAAGGATTATTTTTGGAACCATCTCTACTACTCTACTCGATGTTTGGCCCCACATTTTTCTCATAATAACCACCTTGGCTATCTCTGTAAGTACATTCTCTTCTATAGGTCCAATTCTATTTTCCCTGATCTTGGCGCCACTGGTCTTGATTGGACCATTGGACGTTAGGCTAAGAATCCCACATCTGATCAGTGGAAAACAAAGTGTCCTTCTCATAATATAGCTTCTCGTACATGGGTATACGTGAAGGCTGATGTTGTGATCAGGGACACTCTGCATAATTTTTTTATGTGTCCTAGAAAGAAACAAAAGAAAACAAAAAAAAATAAAAGTAAAATACAAGAGATTCTAGAAATCAATATTTGAATTAACCAATAGTGAGAACAAGTCAAGAACTAGCCGTATTCGCCGGCAAAAGTGCCATAATTTCTGATGATGTTCACGCTCTAATATGAAAGTGATCGTTGTCAATAATTAACCTAACAGAAGTTAGGGTCGAATCCACAGGGAATACAGGGTTTGAATATGAGAGCTCAGTATCAATCATTTCGAGTATCGATAACTAAAATCTCTAAATTGGGGGGGGGCTTCTTTTGTAATTCAAGAATAAAAATAGAAACTAAACTAACTATGTAGGAAGACACTCAAATTTAGGGACAACTTGGGAATTGTGTTTTTCATGGTTTGTTGACTCGATTATCCTAGACGACATAAATTTAATTGAGAATTCGCATGCAGGACGGTAACTTAGGTTCTTCCAGCCCTCTTATGAAGGTGAAGGTCGAATGTTACCATGACGCTTGGTCGGCTACCATGGTGTGCCAACTAAATGTTATCTATTGTCCCACGCAACCTCCCCTTGGTTAGGTTAGGTTGATTAGACAAGAATACATCAATCGAATCCTATCATCTACTTTCCTTTTCCTATTCATGACTACATTGGTCGGGATAGTGATAGTAGGCGAAATAAACCCTAACATAAAGTATATATAGTAGTTACAAATTTAACCCTAAAAGTTACAAAGGAAAGACAGCTTGCAGCAGGTACGTCTCACAAGTATGACTCGTAGGATGAGCTACGAGTCGTAATCGGGGTCTCATAGTCAGCACTTAGCATTTTTGACTTGACTGTTATGATTTGCTGGTATGAGTCATTGCTTGGGCTATGATTCGTATGTTCCTCTCGTACTTCAAGCCTTCAGTTCTTGGTCCAAATTTTTGGCTCTCTGTTTCTTGCTATGAACCTACCTATATGAATCATAGAGAGACCTATGACTTGTAGAGTGGCCTCATAGGGCTGACCTCTACTTAGCAGATTCTGATTTTTACTCTCTGTTTCATGCTACAAGTTCATCCTACAACTCATAGTTTGGGCTATGACTCGTAGGCAGGCTCGTATGTCTTGTATTTCAACAAAATCTATAACTTTCTCTCAAAATCATGCCATCCTACCTTTTTTACAATAACAACACAAAAACACATAAAAACCATAAAAAGTCGTATTGAGAACTCATAAAATCCTTCGCTTTAGGCACCAAATGTACTGTAATTTGACAGCACATCACATACATAGGGCTTAACTTTCCCTTCTTGTAAAACTGAACCACACCTTTCATGGGCGAGACATCCAAATACACCCAATCATCCACCTTGAATTCAAGATGTTCTTTCTAATGTTGGAATAATACTTTTGCCAACTTTTAGTAATATTTAATCTCTCTCTTATCAACCTCACCTTCTCTAGGGATTCCAAAACCAAATCTGTAACTATCAAAGCAATCTCTCTTATTTCAACCACCCAACCAGAGATCTACAACAACTTCCATATAAAACCTCAAATGGTGCCATCCTAATGATATAGTGGTAGCTATTGTTGTGACCAAATTCAATGAGTAAATAATGCTCAGCCCAACTACACTTGAATTCCAACACACAAGATCTAAGCATATCTTCTAGGGAATGAATGGTCCTTTCAATTTGACCATCCATTTATGGTGAAACGTTATGCTAAGTTTGACTTTAGTACCAAGGCCTCGTTGAAAAGATCTCTAAAAGTGAGAAGTAAATTAGGTACCATGGTCTAAAATGATAAACAATTCGAAGCCATAAAATCCAATAAACTCATGGATGTGCAATTTAGCATAATTTTCGGCACCATAGGTTGTTTTAACCGATAGGAAATAAGCTGATTTCGTCATCTTATCAATAATAATCCAAATGGAGTCAAAAATGTTTTTTGTTCCTAGGCAAAACAATCATAAAATTCATGTTGACCTCTTCACACTTCCATGTAGGAATCCTTATGTCTTGGGCTAGGCCACCTAGCCTTTGATGTTTGGTGCAACTGCGGCATTTGATTATGAACTGTGCAATGTATCTTTTCATACCACCCCATCAATATACTTCCCTCAAGTACCTATACTTTTTTATAGAACAATGGTGAATGAAATAGGATGAATTATGAGCCTTTTTGAAAATCAAGTCCTTCAATCTATCAATATTTGACACACACAACCTACCTTTGTGTCTAAAGACTCCATCTCCCTATTGGGGAAAATTCTTTACCTTGCCCTCTTTTTTGAAATGCCTTCAGTTCCACCAAAGAGAGGTCAAGGTCTTGCTTGGATTTGTCCTCTTCAACAAAGAATGATTTGGAACTATCTAAAACTACCATGCTTTCATTTTTTGACTTCATCCAACCTAACTTTTAACCTAGCCATTGGATGAAATTCCCTTGCTAACTTTTGCTAACCTAGCCAATAGATGAACTTTCCTTGCTAACTCCTTTTTCCCATAATCAAAATAGGGTACAATCTCCATGGATACCATACTTATGGCATCCGCCATGACATTAGCTTTGTCCAGGTGATATGCACACTCATGTCATAATCTTTATGAAGTTCTAACCCACTTTCTTTGCCTCAAATTGAGATATCGCTGGGTGAACACATATTGAAGACTTTTGTAGTTAGTGAAAACATCTACATGAACCCTATATAAATAATGATGCCATATTTTCAAAGAAAATGCCACAACCGCTAGCTCCAGGTCATAAGTAGGATAATTATGCTTATGCATGTTTAGTTGCCTTCAGCATAGGCAATGACCTTGCCACTTGCATCAACATACACCTTAGACCTATTATTGACACATCACAAAAGACAACAAAACTTTCTAACCCTTCCAATAAAGTCAAAATATGAGTATATGTAAGCTTGTCCTTCAAGGTTTGGAAACTCTTTTCACATTTATTGGTCCAAATAAATTTGTTTTTTTTTTGTGTCAACTTTGTCAAAGGGGATACAATTGAAGAAAATCCCTCAACAAATCACTAATAGTACCCAAATAAGCCTAAGAAACTCCTAATATCCATTGGAGTCAAGGACCTAGGTCAATTTCTCACCACTTCTTTCTTCTTAGGATACACTTTGATTTCTTTACCCAACACCACATGCCCAAGGAATGAAACCTCTTTCAACTAAACTTCACATTTATCAAACTTGGCAAAGAACTTCTCTTCCCTCAATGTTTGCAATATTGCTCTCAAATGCATCATATGCCCTTTCTAACTCTAGGGATAAATCAACACGTCATCAATGAAAATCACAATAAACATATCAATGTAGGGTTTAAAGACCCTATTCATGAGATCTATAAATATTGTTAGAGCATTGGTTAGGCTAAAAGACAATACCACAAATTCAAAATGCCTATACCTTGTCCGGAAGCCATCTTAGGAATTTCACATCCCTTTATCCTTATTTGATGGTATCCAAACTGAAGATCAATCTAAGAAAAATGACTAACCCCTTGCAACTGATCAAATATGTCATCTATCCTTGGTAGTGGATACTTTTCTTTATGATGAATTTGTTGAGTCATCGTTACTCGATCCACATTTTAAGTGAGCTATCCTTCTTCCTCACAAAAAATACTGGTGTACCCCAAAGTGACTTGCTAGGCCTTAGAAAACCCTTCTCTAATATGTCTTTCAATTGATCATTTAAGTCTTTCAGCTCCATTGGGACCATATAGTATGGAGGTATAGAAATAGGTTGAGTATCTAGGAGGAGGTATATACCAAAATCTCTTTCCCTTTTGGGAGAAACACCGAGGGGTTCATTGGGAAAAAAATGAAGAAGCTCATTAACCATCGAAACTGACCTAATAGAAGGAACTTTGGACTCAACATCCCTAACCCTCCACAAGATGATAAATGCAATCCTTAGCAATCAATTCTCGAGCCTTAAGACAAGAGATAAACCTACCCTTGACCACTGAATTATGACCTTCCCATTCAAGGATGGGTTCCAATTTTTCTACAATCAACAGAAGCATGATATGTATGCAACCAATCCATCCCAAGAACATTATCAAAATCTATTATGTCAAGTTTAAAAAATTTACAAGGCAAGACTTTATGCAATATGAACATGGGGCAACCCTTATAGGCCTTTCTGGTAGAAATAGACTCATCAATGAGAGTAGACACCTCAATAGGTTCACAATATTTTGGGACTCAAGTCAAACCTACTAGCAATGAATGGGACAGTGAAAGATAAAGTGGTACCTGAGTCTAATAAAACATACACATCATAATCTTAAACCTTTGACATACTGATGATGACAACGGGTGTCTCATCCACCCCTTGTCTCCCTTAAAGACTATAGAACTGGTTGTGATGTGGAGCACTACCTTGTTGACCTACTTATTCCCCTTTGACCTTCATTGGCACCATGTCCTTGAGGACGACTATCTCTACCCTATTTTAAGAATTTGGACAATCCACAATCTTATGGCCCATCTTGCCAAACAGAAAGCAATCACCCACATCTCGGAAGCACTTACTACCATGATTCTTTCTTACCTTCCCTACTTAAGAGGTGTTGGTCCACTATTATTGTCTTGAGCTTTAGGGTTTGACACCCTATTATTGGTGAACCTTTGACTTTGATCACTTGATAATCATTGTCCTTGAATGGAAGCACCACCTCCATTCCCCTAGCACCTTGAATCCACCTTCATAATGATCCCTCTTGGACTCCCCACTCTTCTCATTTCTAAGATTCTCTCCCTCAAGTTTCTCAACATATGTTATGAGTCGAGATATGTCCATCTGCCCTATGATCATGGCAGTGTGACTCTCTTCATTGATCAAGTCAGAAACTCCTGACACAAATTTGTTCATTCTTGCCCAAGGTTTGGTAACCAAGTGAGGAGCATACTTTGAGAGTTTGTTGAATTTGAGGGAATACTCCCTCATACTTATGGAGCCTTATTTGAGGTTCATAAATTCATCATCTTTGCATCCTTTAGCTCCATAGGGAAGGTATGGTCAAGGAAAGAGGCTTTGAATTCCTCCAATGGAATAGATTCATTGTCCCTCTTTCCATCTGCCATCAGGTGAAACATATTTGTACAAGGCCTTTGAGTTGATAGGTAGAGAGTTCCACTTTCTCCTCTTATCTTATCCCTATGTTATCTTAGGACTTTGTACAGCTCATCCATAAATCTTTAAGGATCATCCTCCTTTAGAGCGATGGAACTCCAGAGGATTCATTCTAGTGAAGTCCCTCACTCTTAAGGCTGAAGTAGTAGCATGAGGAGCTTAGGCCCCTTCGTTAACTCGGTTGATCAAGGGTTTTGCCAATAATGTGGTAAAATTTTGATATTCAGAAAAAGTAACCCCTTCTTCTTGAGGAGTTTGTAAGGCCGGATGGGCTTTATCCTCCTCGATAATAGGGACTCTTGGTGGCATTCCTCTTAAAGGCATTATTTAGAAGCACAAAAGGGCATTCATTAGAAATAGGAAATATTAATTCAAGTTTTAAAGTACGACTAGATTATGAAGAATTGAATCATTCCCTAAATGCCTCATAGCCTCCTATTCATAATTATGGTATGCTTCACAACCATGAACAAGACTCTACTTGATGCAGTATGATGGATTTTCAAAGACCATTTATAAACCTAGTGCTCTAACACCAAACTTATCATAACCCAAGCCTAGGGCCTGGTGCAACATGGCAAATATGGAACATGGATGTACTCTAAACAAGCCTCGTAGCATACATAAAGACATCCTTGATTAAAAAGCGTGGATCAATCATTGACAATTTCTTCTAAGGGGATTAAGGACTTAAAACATCTCTATAGAATAAGAGATAACAGATTCTCACTATCTCAAGCACAATATGCAATTCTAAAGAAAGGGAACATAGGATGCACTTTATGGGGTATAGGAGCTTAGGATATTCACCACTATAATATTATCAACACAAGAAACAACAAAACTTGGTATAGGTATGTCACGACCCAAAATTGGGTTGCGACTAAAGAAAAAGCGAAAACCATTACAACATATCATAAGAAATCCCAAGACCTGGAGTCATAAGTACAACAACATCTAAATAGTGCGGTAGAGTAAGTACAACTATCTCAAATGAAAATACAAACTATCTATTACCGTCTAGTATAATGTCTAAAATATAAGCAACATGAGGAAATCTCAAACATCCATAACGACTTGAAATGGGATTCTCATTGCTAAGATCTAGATAGATGAAGAAAAGCTCAATAGAGTGAATCAACTACCCTATGTGGGTCCTTGTACTCGCTCTACACGGAGGAAACAAAGAAGGGGCGAGCATACCAAAGTGTACCCAGTAGGTTAAACTAGCTGGGTAAGAGAAATAAAAACAAGTAAGTAATAATGAAGAATCATAACACTTGCATCTAAAAAGGTTAGTGCACAATTGAAATATAAATAATGATAGACTACGACATCTAAAATACTTCTGGGTACAATACAATAGTAGATCTGAATACGGTGCATGAACTCATCAGACCATATACCAAGTGTCTCATAGCCTTGCCACCTGCCCGTTATCAAGGATATATCAAAATGCTTCAACCTTGCCACCTGCCTGTGGGCTAGAAGTATCATAAGGTGTTATCCTTCCCACCTGCCCATGGTCAAGGGACTTATAAAATGTATGTCTCACCCTTGCCTCCTGCTCGGGTCAAGGGGTTGCAGAAATATTGAATGTATTACCCTTTCTTTCTACCCGAGTCAAGGGATAGAATAAAGCAACATAAAATTGATGCAAATCAATGATATAGTCTAGATATGTATATAAATATATGAAATGTCATCATAACAAGAATATCGATACATGAATATCATAGAATCATAGAGGATAATATCAAATGTTACCACTAGTGCCCAAACCAAAAACTTGTCTTATATCATCATAATATATCAATAGCCAAGTATACCAATAATACCGGACCTCTCTCATTCCAGATACACAGGTATAACACAACATTGGACCTTACTCATCCCAAAATGTACATATGATCCTCAAAAATATCTCATAAGCCATCAAATTACCATGAATTGCTCAAAAAGTATCACAAGTCTCATATTATCACATTTAACATCCCAAATTACCTCAATTCACAAGATCACATCTCACTTTAATCAATAAGATCACAATTTACCCAAATTTAGCTTAATCGGGATTATATTTCCATCAATATTCCATCATAGTTACTCATGAACCAATCTAGAACTCACAATTTAGCATATAAACATAATTAATGACTCAAGTTCAACCCCACAAATGTTAGTCGAACTTACCTCAATGCCAAAACTGCACTTGAACAAGCTTTCAATCAACTCAAATGTCCAATTATACCCGAATTGATCAATCACTATCAAAAATAGATACAATGTATCAAGAAATGAGTTTTGATATCCATTTTGGTATGAATTAGGCTAAGGGACAAAATAGTCAATGCTAGGGCTAAAATTTAAAAAGTTCTAATCTGGAAATTGGCTCTAAAATCAAGTTCTACATGAAAAATAGATTTTATAAATAACAATCTCACTAAAATCAAGTTCAAAACAAAGGTAAAATCATCATTTAATGTTTTGACATCAAAGACTAAAATTCCTAATCTTTGATATTCAAAATTATGAAATTTAAGAATCAAGATAAGCTCATGAAAAATAATTAAAATAGTGTAAGAATATGTGGCAACCCTCGCGGTAGAATGCCACTTCTGTACGCTCTAGGCTTATATAAAATTTACTAACATATGAAGAATTTAACACAATACATATTAATCATAATTAAGTAATGTATTCAAAATAGTTAAAGGTATAGGATTTTGTTCTAAGGGTTGTTTAGTTGATTTCTAGCTCAAGATTTTGGCGTAAGTACCTTGCAAGTAATTTAAACTACTATCTTGCGAGATATTTATATGTTGCCCATACTATTGTAGCACGCTGAAAAGTATTACCAATGCTAAAATACAAGGACATAAAGTTTACTAGTTTTCATCTTATACAATCATATAACTGGTATTTTGATATAAAAAAAAGCTCGTTGGCACCAATTTAACTAAACAAGCCAAAAAATTAAAGATTACAGACCATGGTTCCATAATTTACACTAACCTTTAAAATTTATACATACATATGCACTAAACACGCCAAAACTTAAAGCTACAACCCATGGTTCCATAATATACATAGCCTTTCAAATTTATACATACATATGCAATGGGAGAATCATGTACATGTCCCAAAACTACTACAATACATATGTCTAGATGCAAATATGATCTTCTGTATAGCTCCCAAAATTTATCTTCAGTGACCATCCTTAAGCATTTTCTCAGGTATTCCCTACGATAGAAACAACTATCGCTATGCATGAAGCTTAGTGGTGTAAAAGCTAAAAGCTGAAGACTTTACATTCCTCAATTTACCTTTCTTAAATCAAAGGACAACACAATTAGAATACGGTAAATAGACAAACTGAACAAATATATCAATAGTATCAAGTAGGATATTTAAAGATTTAAGTATCAAGAGTTCCTAGAATAATTTTTACAAGACGTTCAAATGATAAGTTTGGCCTAATTATGTCATGCCATCATACCAAACATAATCAAGTATCAGGAAGGACCGAAGTCCTTTATCAAGAAGGGTGAAAACCTAATTATCAAGAGAAACAAGGACCATATTAAGAGTGGCTTTCTAATTCATGCATAAAATAGATAACTTCCATACTTAGGAAGAACCAAAAACCCACAATCAAGATGACAATTGATCCGAACAAGAGGCAAGCAAATGGTGACAAAGTCATAGCCACAAGAAGGACAAAGTCCACAAGAATGTCAAGTGGTCAGGCAATTCTTTCAAATGGGCGAATTAAACAAGTTCCTTGCAAGTCCCAAAATATATAAACATAACTAGATAAAATGACAAGAACATAGCTGAGATACCAATATAACATTCAAATGTACCAGCAGGTAACAAAGGCACAAGAATAAGTTTTTACACAAACCTAACACTTTTGCAGGTAACCAACTATCGAATTCAAGTCGTGGATCAATACAACATCTGTTTCTTCAATCAATTTCATTAAGATTGTACAAGAATTTGAGCATCCTAATACTTATTTATATGTTCATTTAATATTCTGCACTTTTAATAGGTACAAACTAACAAGATAAATAACAAAACTGAATCCTATTTCTGCAAATCACACTCTTTTTAGCAGCTTTACTGCTTTGCAACACAACTAGAATTTGAATTGGTAAATGAGAAAACTAGGCTTTTCAGTCTACATGAAGATTGTAGGTATATGAATATAGGTTGCGACCAATAAAGAATCACTTCAAAATGCCCTTTACACAAGAATTTATAATTGAAACACTAATAGCACACCCCTAGGTTTTCTATGTCAAAACCCTAGACAGAACGTATCCTAACTTGCATCCACTATTTTGAATCCATAAATACCAAATTAGATTTCAACATAAATATAAGAGTTGTAGCTACATGTCTTAGGGTTGTAAAGAACTAAAAACCATCACAAAATACAGCTCACACATCAATATATGATTAACATACTAACAATAGTACATATAAGGCTTCTTAGATAGAAAACTGGCCAGAACTTTCACTATGTTTCGTCCCATTTGTCGATACCATACAAGAAGATTCAAAATTGTCATACACCTAAAAGTTGTAGGTATGTGAATTAGATTTTCATAGCATACTTACACACTAAAACCGCAGCTATATACGATGAAATATTCCATAATTACTACACACTATGCATTTTAAAGTCAGAATTCAACCACTTACCAATGGTTAGGGGATTTCTTAACTTTGCTCCAACATACTAATTTTTTTCTTGTGTTTTTGTCAAATAAAATGTCATGATAGAGTTTATAAGGTTTTACATGGTCTTGAAATCGACTTACTTTTGGAAAAAATATATTTTATGTTAAAAGTAAGTTAAAAGAAAAAATGTCCAATATGGTGGCTGCCCAACTTTCCTTTTTTCACTCCTTATCTATTTTGTTCACACATAATACTTATTATTAAAGCTTGTTTAACATATATAATTGCATAAAAATAATAAATTGCACTAAGACAAACCCCTCCCTCATTCCTTTCGATGATTCAAGAAAACAAATTTCTCTAACGATACAAATTCAAGTCAAAGACTTGTGAAGTAGGGGTTGATCTAATCTCGAGGGAATACCTTTTTGATAGTGAATACATTATTTAATAATAAGGGAATTACAATTGTCTCCCCCTTGAGAAATGTTATCTTGAAATTTACCTTATGCTAGTCTCGAAATAAGTGTTGATATTGGGTCCTCATATCTTCTTCCCTCTCCTAGGTGTCTTCTTCTCCTGGGTGGTTCCACCAAAGTACCTTTACTAAGGAAACTTTCTTGTTTCTGAGTTCATTTATTTCTAAAGTGTTCCTTATCATACGTCAGGTCTTGATTAACCTTAATAGATTCAACTAGTAGGATATGAGAGGGGTCAGAACGACATCTTTTGAGCATTGACACGTGGAAGACATTGTGGATCTTGTCCAACTCAGGTGGTAATGCTAATTTATATGCAACTGGTCCCACTCTTTCAAGTACCTCATAGGGTCCGATAAATCAGGGACTAAGTTTTCTCTTTCAGCCAAATCTCATAATCTTCTTCCATGGGGATAATTTTGAGAATATCTTATCACCAACGTGATACTCAATATCATGCCTTTTAAGATAAGCATATAAGTTTTGCCTATCTGAAGTAATCTTCAGACGATCCTTGATCATCTACTTTGTCTTCTATTTGCTGCACAATTTGAGGACCAGTAAGGTTTTTCCACCAACTTCACACAAACAAAGAGGAGCCCGACATTTTCTTCCATATAAGGCTTCATAAGGAGGCATTCTAATACTTGATTGGTAGCTATTAAGGTAAGCAAATTCCACTAAAGCCAAATATTTGTCCCAACTACCCTTAAACTCCATGATGCATGCTCGAAGCATATCCTTTAGAATTCGTATCGCTCTTTCTGACCACTCATCTGTCTGAGGGTGAAATGAGGTGCTAAAATTTAACTTGGTACGCAAGGTCTCTTGCAAGCTAGACCAAAATCTAGATGTAAACCTTGGGTCTCTGTCGGAGACAATAGAGATAGGGATTCTGTGCAACCTTACAATNNNNTAATCTACAATCCACTACTGCATGATATTTAAAAGACAATCCATCCCAATAATAACATCAAAATCTTTGAAGGGCATTTCAATTAAATCTGCAGGGAAAACTAGGTCTGAGATAGGGATTCCGTGAAGCCTTACAATCTCATTAATGTATAGTTCTGCTAACCTTTCAAGTGAATAATCCATCTTGATTGGTAAGAAATGAGCACTCTTCATTTATCTATCCACTATCACCTATATTGCATCATGGTTCTTTTGAGTGTGAGAAAGTCTAGAAACAAAGTCCATTGTAATTTTCTGCCATTTCCATTCAAGCATCAACAAGGGTTGGAGTACCACAACTGGAACTTGATGTTCTGCTTTTATTTGTTAACAAACCAAACATTTTGAAATATACTCCACAGTGACTTTCTTCATACCATTCCACCAATAGTGTTATTTAAGTGTTCGGTATATTTTCGTACCTCCAGGGTGCATGGGATATGATGAAGTGTGTGCTTCCTTCAAGATTTCTCCTTTTAATCTCTCATTATTATGGACACACAACCCATTTTGATAAGATAAGACACCTTCCTCTATTAATGAAAAATCATATTTTTCTCCATCTTGAACCTTTTTGGTTAGCTTCATGAGTTTCTCATCTAACTTTTATCCTTCTCTAACTTGCTCAAGCAATACGGGTTTAACTTGCAGATGGGAAAAAATTGAGCCAGATGAATGAAGTGCAATATGAGCATTTACTTCTCTTAACTTAACTAACAAAGGCAATGGTCTGAAGGACAAGCTTGAAAGGATTTGCGGCTTAAGGCATCTGCAACCGTATTAGCTTTTCCTAGATTATAATCAATTTTGCAATCAGAATCCTTAATGAGGTTAAGCCATCTACGTTGCCTTAGGTTTAGCTCCTTTTGTGTATCTAAGTATTTTAGGCTTTTATGATCGGTGAATATATAACATTTTTCTCCGTACAAATAATATCTCCATATCTTTAAGGCAAATACTATAGGAGCAAGTTCCAAATCATGAGTAGGATAATTCAGTTCATGTGGTTTTAATTTTCGAGAGGCATAAGAAATAACTTTCCCTTCTTACATCAGAACACACCCTAGACCACGATGAGAGGCATCCCTATATATCACATACTCCTTCCTCTCAATTGGTAGAGCAAGTGAAGGAGCTTGCATCAGCTAGTATTTACGAGTTTCAAAGCTCTCTTTGCATTTTTCACTCCATATGAACTTTTCTTCTTTCTTCAAGAGATTGGTCAAAGGGGAGACTATAATGGAGAATCCTTTTATGAACCTGCTATAGTATCCCCCCAAGCCTAGGAAGCTTCTTACTTTGGCTAGACTTTTGGGAGGTTTCCATTCAATAATTGCCTAAATTTTACTAGGATCAACCTTCACACCTTCGGCTGACACAACGTGCCCCAAAAAGGTCACTTCATTTAGCCAAAATTCACACTTGGAAATTTTGCATAAAGTTCTTTCCCTTTCAAAATTTGCAAAACAATTTGAAGGTGCTTATCATGATCTTTACTACCCTTAGAATACTAAAATATCATCTATAAAAGCTACCACAAATTGATCTATATATCACTTGAATATTCGATTCATTAGATCCATGAATATTGTAGGAACATTAGTCAATCTGAATAGCATCACCAAAAATTCATAATGACCATACCGAGTTCTAAAAGAAGTTTTAGGAATATATTTCTCTCTAACGCGCAGTTGATGATACCCAGATGTCAAATCGATCTTTAAGAATAAATTAGCACCCCTCAATTGATCAAATAAATCATCAATCCTTGGTAGTGGATATTTATTCTTGACTGTTATTTTGTTAAGTTGTCTATAGTGAATACACAGTCTAAGAGTTCTATCCTTCTTCTTTACAAATAAAACAGGGTATCTCCTTTTCCATCCTTTTTCTTTGCAAATAAAACAAGGGCTCCCCCAAGGAGAGACACAGGGATGGATAAACCCTTCTCAAGAAGTTCTTGCAACTGAGTTTTCAACTCTTTTAATTCTACTGGAGCCATCATATAAGGAGTAATGGAAATAGGAGTAGATTCGGGAATAAGCTCGATTGGAAATTCCACTTCCCTTTTCCGGGGTAACCAAGAAGATTTTCTAGGAAGAAATCTGGAAAATCACACATAGTAGGTATATCTTTAGAGCTAGGGCTCTCCAAGCATGTATCAACTATGTGAGCAAGATATGCATCACAACCTTGCCGGATCATCTTTCTTGCCAAGGCCGCATAAATAATACTAGACATCAATAATCTTTCACCTTGTACAATAATATGAGAAAATATAGGATCCTTAAAAGTCACAAGCTTTGATCTACAATCCACTACTGCATGATATTTAAAAGACAATCCATCCCAATAATAACATCAAAATCTTTGAAGGGCATTTCAATTAAATCTGCAGGGAAAACTAGGTCTTCGATAATGAAAGGACAAGCTTAGTAAATTCAATTACAAACAATTCGGTAGCCCAATGGACTTTCAAGTAGCACATTATAATCAAGCCTTACAGATTTCACATTTTCAGGAATAATGAGTGATGAACAAATATAGGAAAGTGTAGAACTAGGATCAAACAATATAAACATACATAAGCCAAATAAGTGAAATTTATGAACAACAACTTCTTGGCTATCTTGATCATCTATTTGTTTCATAACATAAGCTCTTGCCGTACCCCTTGGACCATTAGGTTGATTTGCTCCACTTGCACCTATTGCTTGGATGTTTTTTGGTCTTGCACTCCTATTGGTTTGAGGGGGAGTGGTAGAAGGCTTATGAATCGAGCTTTTAGTATGAAAGGAAGGAACCTATTTAGGAAAGTCCTACATTTGATGATCAAAGCTTCCGTAGTTAAAACATGTACCAGAAGCTCTCCTACAAACATCGTAATGATTCTTCCCCGTATTAGCTTTTCCTAGATTATAA
>DF360441.1:46883-81199 GCA_000787875.1 Solanum virginianum | reverse complement strand
CCATATTGTTCACACATAGGAATACGATTCCTGCCTTGGCCATTATTTGGAGTGCTACCTGTAGAATAATCTTATCTTCTTTGCTTTGATTGAGACTATCATGACCCAAGCCAAGGGCCTAAATGTGACATGGAAAATGGGAACCTGAAAGAACCTAAACAAGCCTCTTGGCATATCAATCACACATCCTTGGTCGTGGAAGCAAATTAAGCAACAATAAGAGATATAACAAAATGGAAAGCGGGACTAAAGGAAGTCTTTGATAATCATTAAAGCATTAAAGAGTCAAACTCAAGCATAAGTACATCATAATATCTAACATCACCTCTAACATAGAATAGACCGGGGGCCAAAAGACTCTCCAGGTTCAACCTCATAATAACAAGTGTTCAACATGAAGAAGTCTCAATATAGCAAGAGTAATAAATATAGTGTCCAAAAGTTCACTCTCCAGGTTCAACCTCATAATAACAAGTGTTCAACATGAAGAAGTCTCAATATAGCAAGAGTAATAAATATAGTGTCCTCAAACTTGAGGATTCACTAAAACTCACTTCAAAGGATCGTACTAGCCACGTGAAGGATGATCAAAAGGTGCTCCGGTCCCTATATGGTAATATCATGTAGGCATAGAGTATGCTAAACCAATATAGTCAAAATTCATAATAATAAGCAATGGACAAATGTAATCTCAATATGATATGAATGATCAATGCTTGATGTAAAACATGCTTGTAAATCATTCAACTTGCAAAGAACATAATACATGTGAGGGAAGAGACTCTAACCGACAAAAGTAAGACCAAGCAAGCTATAACTTAGAATCTCGATGATTACCCCTCATCAGTAAATAGGTGGTCTACTTGCCAAGTTAAACCATACTTTACGTTACGGGAACCCATCCTTTTTCAGAGTAGTAACCCCCTTACGAGAACCCATTCTATTTCGGGGTGGATTTCATGATAAAGTACACTAAATGGATCCACTAGTATAGCAAGGATAATAATTGAAATCCTTTGTTGGCACATAGTTTGAGGAAAGAAGTATGGACCCTTGAAGATAGTTCGCGCCGACATCCAATCCATTAGGGTTAAGTCTAATCACGCGGAATACTTGAAATAAGCATACTTTAATCACTTGGAAGAAACATGACATGAGTAGCTCTTAAACATCCTTGACCTCTAATGGTGAGCCTAACTTGAAACATGAAAGTACATCATAATCATACATGAACCCTTCCTTTAAAACGAATGGTTCACAAGAGGTAAATATCTTTAAGTATGGCTTAACTTGATACTTGTAACATCATAGATACTTTCCACGAATTTAATACATTCTTGAAAGCCCTTAATCATCAGATAGTCACTTGACTTGTAAATCATGAAATAGATTATCAATAACTTGAGAATTCTTGACTTGACATTTTATGAAATACATGGTAGGTTCATGATACTAGTTCAAAATCATGCAATTCAAGAGTGAAATAATATGAGAAAACTCAATGCAAATAAATCCACCAACATATTATAAAACCCTCATATAGGGTACCTTGAAATCCATCATCAAATCTCACAATAAATCATAGTTTCATAGCTCAAAACATGCATAGTCTCAATAGATATAATCAAATCATGGTATAAGCTTGAAATAGATAGTCATGCATAATAAATCAACATTTCATAAAATCCAACATAATTCATGCTCATAATTCATAATAAAATATACCCATAGGTAATACAACTTGAAAACTTGCAATTTTCATAAAAAGGAGTTTTTGTGAGGGTTTTGAGTGATATAGAGTTGAAAAATGGCTAAGTATGAGCATTTTTACGCATAAGTGGGCATGGGGCTATGACCCCAATGCCCTTGGATGACACAGAAAAATTAAGGAAAAAATTATACTGGTCCGTGGTGCGGACCCAACACAAAGGAACAATTAACATTGATTTACGATTTGTTCGTGTCGTAGCCTGGGCGCAGATGCACACTAGAATTCAAAAATTTACAAAACTTAGTTTTTGCTACAAGTCCTCTAAAATCGAGGTAATACCCATTTCCTACTCAGTTTTCCCCCTGATCGAGAATATAAAGTTAGAGTTTTGATATCACTCACGAATTTTGAGATATAGGAAAATTTGATTATGGGCATTTACAAAGCACATTTTAGGGCGTTTCAGAGATGACCTATTATTACCACTAGCCTTAAAATAATCAAACCTTCCCCTTTTGTATGGACCTCCGAAATATAATCTAGGTTTCTGTAGTTTTTCATGTCTACTAGTTTTTTCCTTATCAAGTCTTTCCTAGGTAAGAGCAGCGAAAACTAATTTACAAAAGTTCTCATATTGCAAGATTACCACATTCTTTCTAATAGAATCATTTAAGCCATCTTCAAATCTCCCGCACTTATCTTTCTCCTCTTTAATAATATCTCCAACATAATGAGAAATCCTTAGGAACTTTTGTTGATATTCAGCGATAGACATTCCCCGTTGCCTCAAACTTAAAAACTCCTTTTTCTTAGGATCACAGTAGGCAGGTGAAACATACTTCATACGAAACTCCTTAACAAAATCATTCCAAGTAAGAACTGGAGGAGAGGATCACAGGAGGCAGGTGAAAAATACTTCATACGAAACTCCTTAACAAAATCATTCCAAGTAAGAACTGGAGGTTTTACATTGGCATTGGGAATACTTACCCACCAATCATAAGCATCCTTTTATAATAGTGAGGCAACATACTTAAATTTTAAAACATCTGAACACTCCAATTGCTCAAAGACCCTGTTCATGCATTCCAACCATTATTTCGTATCAGTAGGATCAATAGTATCTTCAAATTCTACTCCATCCATTTTCCTTATTTTCTCAAAATTTATCCTATTGGGATCATGTATCACTTCAACCATATGGTGAAGAATTCAACCATCTATTGGAAGCAGGATTCATAACATGAGTACTATGGATCATCTGACAATGTGGGATAGGTCTTACACCTTGGTTTCTAACTTCAGACTCACTAGTGCAGGGGATGTATTGATCCGATAGGTGTTCTCCAACCCTTTCTAGTACACGAGATTAGGAATAAAAATTATCCGATCCTTCCGTGCTACTTCCATAGGTCTATTAGTGAAATAAGCTATAATTTAATTCCTTCAAAAGGGAAAATCATATTGCATTAGAGACATCTACATAATGCATATGCACCCTACAAACACTAAAATGATATTAATCATGTAAATAAAAAATAACATAGCTTAGACGTTGTATAAAATAGTCGAGTATACAAGTAATTCACCTCAAGAGTCCTAGAATTACAAGCCTGGGCTCTGATACCAATACTTGTGGCAACCCTCATGGGAGGATGCCACTTCTGTATGCTCTAGGCTTACACAACACTTACTAACGTATGAAGAATTTAACACATTACATATTAATCATAATTAAGTAATGAATTCAAAATAGTTAAAGGTATAGGATTTTGTTCTAAAGGTTGTTTAGTTGATTTCTAGCTCAAGTTTTTGGCGTAAGTACCTTGCAAGTAATTTAAACTACTATCTTGCGAGATATTTATATATTGTCCATATTGTTGTAGCACGTTGAAAAGTATTATGAATACTAAAATACAAGAACATAAAATTTACTAGTTTCCATGTCATACAAACATCTTAACATAACTGGTATTTTAATATAGAAGCAAGCTCCCCGACTCTAACTTAACTAAACAAGGAAAAACTTAAAGATTATAAACCATGGTTCCATAATTTACACTAGCCTTTCAAATTTATACATACATATGCACAGAAGAATTATGTACATGTCTCAAAACTACTACAATACATATGCCTAGATACAAATGTGATCTTCTGCATAGCTCCCAAAATTTATCTTCAATGGCCATCCTCAAGCATCATCTCGGGTATTCCCTATGATAGAAACAACTATCGCTAAGCAAAAAGCTTAGTGGTGTAAAAGCTAAACGTTGAAGCCTTTAGATTCTTCAATTTACCTTTCTTAAATCAAAGGGCAACACAATTGGAATACAACAAATAGACCAACTGAACAAATATATCAATAGTATCAACTAGGATATTTAAATATCTAAGTATCAAGAATTTCTAGAATAATTTTTACAAGACGTTCAAATGACAAGTTTCATGCAGTATGTATGTCATACTATCACACCGAACATAATCAAGTATCAAGAAGGACCGAAGTCATGTATCAAGAAGGATAAAAATCCAATTATCAAGAAAACCAAGGACCATATTAAGAGTGACTTTCTAGTTTGTGCATAAAATAGACAACTTCTATACTTAGAACGAACCAAAAACCCGCAATAAAAATGATAATTGATCTAAACAAGAGTCACGCCAATGATGACAAAGTCACAACCACAAGAAGGACAAAGTCCACAAGGATGTCAATTGATCAGAAATCCGAATAAGAGGCATGTCAATAGTGACAAAGTCACAGCCACAAGAAGGAAAAAGTCCACAAGGATGTCAATTGATCAGACAATTCGTACAAATGGGCGAATTAAACAAGTTCCTTGCAAGTCCCAAAATATATCAACACAACCAGATAAAATGAGAAGAACATAGCTGAGATACCAAGATAACATTTAAATGTACCCGCAGGTAATAAAGCTACAAAAATAAGTTTTCACATGAACTTGGCCCATTTAGTATGCAACCGACCCTTCCGACTTCAAGTTGTGTATCAATATGGCATCTGTTTCTTCAATCAATTTTCTTAAAATTGTACAAGAGTATGAGAACCCTAATACTCATTTACATATTCATTTAATATTTTGCATTTTCACTAGGTAGAAACTAACAAGATAAATACCAAAACTGAGTCCTATTTCTGCAAATCACACTCTTCTCGGTAGCTTTATTTCTTTGCGACGCAACTAGATTTTGAATTGGTAAATGAAAAACTAGGCTTTTCAGTCTACATGAACACTCTAAGTATATGAATATAGGTTGCAACGAATTAAGAATCACTTCAAAATACCCTTTTCACAAGAATTATAATTGAAACACTAACAACACACCTCTAGGGATTTCTATGTGAAAACTCTAGACAGAACTTGTCTAAACTTGCATTCACTATTTTGAATCCATAAATACCAAATTAGATTCCAATATAAGCATAAAAGTTGTAGATTCATGTCTTGGGGTTGCAAATAACTAAAAACCATCACAAAATTTAGCTCATACATCAAGATATGATTAACATACTAACAACAGTACATAAAAGGCATCTTAGAAAGAAAACTGGCCAGAACTTTCACCGTGTTTTGTCCCCTTTTTCAATACCATACAAGAAGATTTAGAATTTCATATGTACATAAAAGTTGTAGGTATGTGAATTAAATTTCCAAAACATATTTACACATTATAACCACAGCTATATACAATGAGATATTCTACAATTACTACACACTATGCAATTTAAAGACAGAATTCAACCACTTACCAAAGGGTAGGGGATTTCTTAACTTTTCTCCAAGGAACTGATTTATTTCATGTGTTTTTGTAAAATATAAGGTCATGAGATAGTTTTTCAAGGTTTTATATGGTCTTGAAACTGACTTACTTTGGGGAAAAATATATTTTATGTTAAAAGCAAGTTAAAAGAAAAATTGTCTAATAAGGTGGCTGGCCAACTTTCCCTTTTTCACTCTTTATTTTTTTTTTCAGGCATAATACTTATTATTATGACTTATTTAACATACATAATTGCATAAAAATAATAAATTGCACTAAGACAAACCCCTCCCTCATTCCTTTTGATGATTCAAGAAAATCAATTTCTCTAATGACACAAATTCAAGTCAAAGAGTTGTGAAGTAGGGGTTAATCTAATCTCGAGGGAATATGTTTTTGAAAATGAATACATTATTTCATGATAAGACAATTATAGAATCACTTATCCAAAACAATCCTTCGAAAATTCTCTTTCAAAATCTCCTCAAAAGCTTGACAAGTATGAAAATAGAGTAAAAATGTTGTCTCCCTATATTAACACTATTCAGTTACCAAAAATACTCTGTCAACGCAGTGGGGTCCTGGTGAACACAGAGAGAAAATATAATACAACTCTGTGAAAATAGACGTCAAATCTTGAAACATGGAGGAGAGTAGAGGGGGCACAAACATTACTCCACGAACGTAGGCCAAACCTCCACAAATGTGGAGCGCAAAAGATCCTCGAGACCTCTGTGAATGCAAAAACAAATAGGATTGCACCAAATGCATGATCACCTACAATGGCCAAGTCTAATTCCCTACTTGGAACGGACCCTTGGAACTCATCTAGAATTAGAATTACACAAATCAAATATCTATCAATACCAGAAATGACGATCTGGACTCAACGAAATAATCAAAATTTGATTTCAAGGCCTTATTGTCATATTTACCAATGCAACTCGTATAAATAGTTTTGAAACTTAGAATATCAAAACTGCTATCGACAACTCCAAAAATTATGATAAGACCATTTCTAGCATTAGTTTCACCATTCAAAACTACTGAAACTTTCAAAATTTTGATTCTAGCTTCTAAACTTCGAATGCTGACCAAAGTCAAATTTTCGTTCCAAAATTATCTAAAGATACAACTTTGGGCCTAAAATCATATTTTAACTTCGAATTTAATTTTGTAACTTCTCATAGAGGAGTTTTGACGTTCTGAAGCTAATAGAATCGATGTATCCCTGATCCGATATCTGAAACTCAGAATGGTACAAAAACTCACATTTTCAACAAGCTTCCAAAAACTTCAAAACTCATATTTACAACTTTTAAAACTCAGGATTTCAGTTCCAATAATATAGGTAGTTCCAAATAGTTCCAAAATAACTTAAGAAATGGTAAAATAGTAATTCTCATAGATAAGGCCAAAAATGATCAACCCAGTCATTACAAGGGACTAAAGGAAAGTCTCCTAGATAAATAAGTGTTGCATAGATCATACATAACATGTCATCCAACAGTATGTCTAGTCATAAGTGAGGCAGGTGCCAAGACATGTTCCGGGCTCACCCTCAAATGCAAACAATTAAGGTAGCAGTGTCTTAATATAGGTAGATAGAAAATTGGTGTTAGCCTTGAAATAGAGGACTCACCAAAAATAAAATCTTCAAGAATCATGTTAGCCACGGGAAGGTAGATGGATAGTAGCTTCGATCCCTACATGGTTAGAATATGTAGGCAAAAGTATGTGTTAGTGCATTGAATATACTAAGTATGAGGGGTACAATGCAACAAGAAAATCATAAGCCATAATAGTCAAGATGCATAATCATAGACAAAGGCAATAAGCTCAATATGACATAAATGACCAATTTCTTAATTAAAAACATGCATGAGAGGTAAGAGTATAAGTTCATAACATAACATACATATGTGAGAAAGGACCTTAATCGACACTTAAGACCATATGGGCTAAATGTTGCCTCCACACCAGAAAAAGAGTAGTCTACTTGCCAAGTTAGACTATATCTCACCTTATAGGAACCTACGTATTTCAGAGAATCCTGATGATTACCCCTCACTGGTAAAGAGATGGTCTGCTTACCAAGGTAAACCATATTTCAAACTTATGGGAACATGACCCAATTTCATATATAGTTGTGCATAACATGTACCTTAAGGGAACTTACCCATTTCAATAACTTTTTTATATGAACCTTGCAAGAACTTACCCATTTTAGGAAATAATTTACATGGGTCTTATGGGGACTTACCCATTTCGGGGAATTACCCAATATGAGCTGTATGGATCCAATAGAAATGGACAAACCCATGGTGCAATGTGGTTAAGTGACAATGAAAATATACCAAGATCCTCTAGGTGCTAAGTCGACATTGCACAAAATACTTAAATCATAATCATATCATACAGAAGCTTGTAAATCTTAATATCATAATAGGAGTAGCGCATCAAAATCTTAGTATTATAGCATCACAAAAGGGCTCCATAATCTTATATAATTTTCATAACATTTTCATGGAATCATAACATGCTTGATAGCCCTAAATCATCCATAATATTCATGACTTGCATGACTTGTAAGAAAGCCTTTCATCCTCATAAGATGTTTCACTAGATAATCTTAATTTCCAAAACATGGTGGGTTTATGCATATGAACTCAAAATCATGAAATTCAAGAGTATTGGACATGAATAGGTTAAACATATTCATTTGGAAACCATTCAAAACAGCCCACCATCATCATAGAAAAACCCTTAGTTAGGGTATCATGAAATTCATCTCATAAGTCATAAATATTCATAGCATTTCATAGTATCATAACATACATAGCATAAATTTTATAAAATAGTTCATTGTAGCAACCCTTGATAGGGGTTCATGAATTTCAAATCAATATTGGACAATTTCCAACTCAAATCATACATATAAAAAGATTAAGAAGCACCCGCAAATAAATCAACCATAAAATTTGAGGATTGAGTTAAATAGGGTTTTGGAATCTATGGGTAAAAGGACCCATGGGTGAAGAAAACCAAGTACCTTGAGATCTTGAAGAATATGAAAGAATCTTGGGAGAATCTTGAAGCTTGGTCCTTAATGGAAGAGCCTTGAAACCCTAGATACATTGGAGAATTTGGAAAGAATTTTAAAAGTTTAGAGAGTGATTTTAGGTCCAAAAATGGTGGAATTTTTTATTATTCTCATATGTAAGGATTCAAGGATATTCCCAATTGCCCTTACTAAAATCCTAAAATTTTTTGAAAATTTTGTACTATGTGTCATGACCCAAACTAGGGCCTAGATATGACACGGTGAATGGGGAACCTAAAGGGACTCGAAACAAGCTTCTTAGCATATCATACACACATCCTTGGTCGCAGAAGTAATTAAACAACAATAAGAGAGTCAAAATAGGGATAGAGGGACTAAGGGAAATCTTTGATATTATAAAAAACAAAAAGAGTCAAGCTCATAGCATAGATACATCGTACTATTCTAACAACACCTGTAGACATAGAATGCAGCAGGGGCCAAGACACTTTCTGGGCTCACCCTCATAATGTCAAATATCAACATAAAGAAGCTTTAGAAATAACAAGAGAAAGTAGATAGTGTCCTCGAACTTGAGGACTCACCAATCTTATCTTCAAGATATCAAATTAGCTATGTGGAAGAGGATAGTCAAATGGAGCTCCGGTTCCTACATGGTAAGATCATGTAGGAATAGAGTATACATTAGTACATTTGAATGTATTAAGTATGTAGGATTCAATACAACAAGAGATAGACAACATAATCAAAATGCATAATTATAGCCAATGGATAGCATGATAACAATATGGCATGTATGGTCAATACTTAAAGTAAGACATGATTTGCAAATCATTCATCTTACATAGAACATAATATATAAGTATGGGAAGAAACCTCAACCTACAAAGAATAAGACCAAGCGACCTACAACTTGGAATCCTGATGATTACCCCTCACTGGTAAAGAGATGGTCTGCTTGCCAAGGTAAACCATATTTCAAACTTATGGGAACATGACCCAATTTCATATATAGTAACCTTCCATACGGGAACATGACCCAAATTCAGAAACGATTTCATTAAGAACTTTACCTTACGGGAACACGACCCAATTTTCGGAAGAACCTCAAGTGAAAGTGTACTAAATGGATCCACTAGTAAAGCAAGGGTAAAACCTCATTCTATGGTGGCACATAGTTCAAGGAAAGAGAGCACTACCTTAATTCATCAGTACTAAATCTAATCCCACGAACTATATAAAGTATTCATAGCTTTAATAATTCATAAGAAACATAGAAACGTGACACGAGTAGCTCTAAAACAATCTTTGACCTCTAAAGGTGAGCGTAATAATTTGAAGAATTCTTAAGTTCTGAAATAATAACATAGGAATTCTCAATTTTAGGAATCACATATACAAATAAGACCCCAATATAGTTTATAGTTGAACAACATTTCATAAAACCACAATGTAGTTTATAGTCATAAGCCTAATAAGTAATACTCATAAGTAAATCAACTTGAAAACATGCATATTATATGAAAAGGAAGGTTGGGCACAATGGGTGAAAGGACCCAATGGTTGAAACCCACGTACCTCAAACTTGGAGATTTCCTTGATGAAAATTTGAATGAGAACTTAAAGCTTGAATGAATTTCTTGAGATCCGGAATGAGTTTGGAACCCTTGATTTTGGATGAAATATTTGGCTAACTGTTAGAGAGGGTTTTGGGGAATGTCGTTAATGATATGAGGTTAAAAAATGACTAAGTATAGGTATTATTAAGCATAAAAAGGCTTACGCCCAAGAACCCAAGGCCATGGAACAAAATAAAGAAAATAGTCAACAAAATATACTGGTTCACGCCCTAGACAAGTCGCGCTAATCGATTCTATTTTTTTGTAAATTTTGGAAAATCAAATTTTGATACGGTTGCTCTAAAATTTTGGGGTTATACCCATTTCCCACTTAATTTTTCCCTTGATCACAAATATGAATTTGGATTTTCGATAACACGCAGGGATTTTGAGATATATGGAAATTACGATACTGGGCATATTTGAGGCACCTTTTTTGGTAATTTTATGGGTCGTTTCAATATCTCTCCCTTGGGAACATTCGTCACCGAATGTCAAAGAGACGTATATAAGAGGAATAATCAAGATGATTTCAGTCTACACAAAATGCAATAATGCGCTTAAAC
Source organism: Solanum virginianum (assembly GCA_000787875.1). NCBI lineage: Eukaryota > Viridiplantae > Streptophyta > Magnoliopsida > Solanales > Solanaceae > Solanum > Solanum virginianum. The sequence goes on along the minus strand of DF360441.1, from coordinate 70,453 downwards.
ATCATTTCAACAATCTCAACATGAGTGTCAAAATCACCATGAACTTATCAATATAAACATGAATGTATACAAATGACATGAGGGCAGAAACTTAAGACTTGGAATCACATAAAGGACTTAGTTGTTATCTTAGGCTTGAATAGAGTGAAATAGGTATGAATATCACTCCTTTATGATCGCTTCGGCTCCCCTATTGACTCCTTCGTCTTGTCGATTCCCCCAAGGAACCTTGATGGAAGTTACATCCTTGTCTCTCAACCTTCTCACTTGTCTACCCAAGATTTCTACCGGAACCTCCTCATAAGTCACATTATCCTTCATCGTACGCATACCTCTTCAAATTCACTATACCACTTGGGTCACTACACAACACCTTAACATAGACACATGGAAAATTGAACGAACCATACTCATATCCATAGGTAACTCCAATCCTTGTGCAACCTTACCAATTTCTCCTTCAAACCCTATAAGGACCCACAAACCTTAACCTCTTTTACAGCCTTAAACACATTTAGTCAACCTTGTCACGAAAAGCCACCATCTCCCCTTGGGAGAAAACCTCCACTCTACCATGCCTCACCAAAACCACCAACTCTTTTAAGGCGAAATCAATGCCTTGCTTAACTAGACCTCCTCAATCAAAGAAGATTCGGAACCATCAAAACCACTACACCACCATTATCAACTTTACCCAACCTCATACCCAACCTAAACACCTGGTGAACTTCTCCAACCACCCTCTCGTCATCCTAAAGATTCTCACTTTCCATAATTGGCAAGCAATCTCACACTCTCAAAACTCACAATACCACCGTCAAATGGTCCACAAGCTCTCCGTTACTTCCGAAAATGACCCAACATATAATCACTAAAGACCACCACAAGCATACCAAGGTAGGGTTGATAGACCCTATTCATAAGACTTATAGACATAGCTGGTGCACTAGCCAAACCAAAAGACACTACCCCAAATTAAAACATCAAAAGAACACCAAGAACTCATTGACCACCGTAAATGACTCGATAGGAAGGACCTTATGCTCAACATCCCTAACCCTCACAAGATGATAGAGATACTCCTTAGAAATATGAATCTAACTTTTATGGGTCCTACGATCAATGAAGACGCAATATGAATGCACCTAATCCACTCCAAGTATGACATCAAAATCCACCACATCAAATTTAACAAATCATAAGGCAAGACCTAATGCAATATGAACACGAAACAATATCTATGAACTTTTCTAGCAATAGTACACTCACCAATGGTGTATGCATTTCATAAGGTTCACCTAACACTCGGGACACATATGTAGCCCACTAGGAACAAAAGAAACAATGAAAGAAATAGTGGCACCTGACCCTTCAATACATACTATCTAAGTCAAAGGAAACTTTAACATACCGATAGCAACATCGGGCACCTCATCCCCTCCTTGCCTCCCTTGAAGAGCATAAAATTGATTGTGCCTTGTGGCACCACCTTGATGACCTTTCCTTCCTCCTTGGCCCGCATTAGTACTTTAGCCTTGAGGACCATCACCTCCATGTTTGAGTTGAGCATGAGGACAACCACCAACTTTGTGCCCAAAGCTACCACCACCAAAGCAAGCATTAGACTTTTTCAAAAATGGGCCTCCATGGCCTTTCCCACTCTTTAGGCATCTAGGCTTTGCCAACCCCTCATCACCTCCTTGGAATCTTTAATTTGGCACCCTACCATTTGCAAACCCCTCATTCGAGGCATTGAACAACACTTTCCCTTAGGACTTATGGCCTTGAGGAAATTGACCACCCTTGGAATTTTAAAACTCACCTTCAAAATGGGGTCTCTAGGTCTCACCAATCCTTCTTTTTCTAATTTTTTTCACCCTCCAATTGTTCGTCATAAGTTATGAGATGGGATAAGTCCATATCACTTATCAACATGGCCGTAATGACACTCCTCATTAACCAAGTCGGACACCCCCATCATGAATTTGTTCATCCTAAACCTCGACTTGGCCACCAATTATAGAGAATACTTGGAAAGTTGGTTGAACTTGAGGGTATACACCCTCACACTCATAGACTCTTACTTTTACATTCATAAATTCTATCACCTTTGCCTTCCTTAGCTCAAGAGTTGAGAAATGCCGCTTTAAACTCTTTCCAAAGGGTGACATTATTGTTCCCCTTCTCCTATTTTCATTGGGTAAACCATATTTAAGCCACCTCCTTGAGTTGGTAGCCCAATAAATCCGCCTTCTCCTTCGATTTAATCTTGATAATAGCCAACACATTTTACACCTCATCAATAAAATCTTGAGGGTTCTCATCTACCTTAGACCCATGGAACTCCATCTGGTTCATCCTAGTAAAGTCTCTCACCCTTGAAGTGGGTGTAGAGGCATGAGGAGCTTGGTCCCCTTGGTTGATTTAATTAGTCACGGCATGAGCTAACATGGTAAAAGCATTTTATAATTCTTCATGAACCATTCCTCCCTCCTGAGGAGCTTGAGAAGTGGGAGGAGCTGGTTACTCCTTCGATGTACGGGCTCTTCTTCCTCTTGGAATTGGCATGATCTAGAATAGCAAAGAACAATCCTTAGGGGAAAACCTTACCTTAACTTCTATAGCATGACGTAGACCATGAAGAAGGAAAACATTTCCTAAAATGCCTCATAGCCTCCCATTTATAGTTGTGGTGCGCTTCACAACCATGAATAAGACTCTAATCGATATGGTGTATTGAATTTTGAGGACTATTAACAACCTAGTTCTCTGATACCAAGTTTATCACGACCCAAACTAGGGCCTAGATGTGACACGGCGAATGGGGAACTCAAAGAGACCCCAAACAAGCCTTTTAGCATATCATATACATGTCCTTGGTCATGGAAGCAATTAAACAACAATAAGAGAGTCAAAATGGGGATAAAGAGACTAAGGGAAATCATTGATCTCATAAAAACATAAAGAGTCAAGCTCATAGCATAGATACATCATACTATTCCAATAACACCTCTAGACTTAGAATTGAGCGGGAGCCAAGCCACTTTCTGGGCTCACCCTCATAAACTCAAATATCAAAATAAAGAAGCTTTAGAAATAATAAGAGAAAGTAGATAGTGTCCTCGAACTTGAGGACTCACCAAGCTTATCTTTAAGATGTCAAACTAGACATGTGGAGGAGTATAGTCAAATGGAGCTCTGATTCTTACATGGTAACATCATGTAGGCATAGAGTATATGTTAGTACATTTGAATGCACTAAGTATGTAAGATACAATGCAACAATAGATAGGAAACATAATCAAAATGCATAATTATAAGCAATGATAGCATAATAACAATATGACATGTATGACCAATGCTTAAAGTAAAACATGATTTGCAAAGCATTCATCTTACATAGAACATAATATATGAGTGTGGGAAGAGACCTCAACAGACAAAGGCTAAGACCAAGCTAGCTACAACTTGGAATCGCGATGATTAGCCCTCACCGATGAAGAGGTGGTCTACTTGCCAAGGTAAATCATACTTCAAACTTATAGGAACAAGACCCAATTTCATATGAAGTAACCTTCTTTACAGGAACATGACCTGATTTCGAAAAGGATTTCTTTAAGAACTTCACCTTACGAGAACACGAACCAATTTCGGGAAGAACCTCAAGAGAAAGTGTATTAAATGGATCCAGTAGTAAAACAAAGGTAAAACCTCATCCTGTAGTGGCACATAGTTCAAGGAAAGAGAGCACTCCCTCAATCCATCAATGCTAAATCTAATCCCATGGAATATATAATATAATCATAGCTTTAATAATTTGTAAGAAAAATTGAAACATGACACGAGTAGCTCTAAAAAATCTTTGACCTCTAATGGTGAGCCTAATTTCAAAACAAGATTAGGTTATCATCAATCATTACCCTTGCATTAACATCAACATCAAAGGCTCCCAAGAGGTAAAGTCTTTAAGAAAAGGGGTTAATCCGGCTTTACAACATTATCAATACTTTCATGTATTAAACACATCTTTAGAAAGCCAAAAATCATCATAAAGTCACTTGACACATAAATCAACCAATAGATCATGAAAACTTTAGAATCCTTAAAAAGACATTTGATCAAACACTTGGCGGGTGTATAATGCTCGTACAAAATTATATGATTCAAGAGTGAAAACATGTAAGAAAACCAATGTAAATCAACCCACCAACACTTGGTAACATCATCTAAAATGATACATCAAAATCCCTCATCAAATCTCACAATAGATCTTAGATTTATAACTCAAAACATGCATAATTGGACAACATTTCATAAAACCCCAGTGTAGTTTATAGTCATAATCCATAATAAGTCATACCCATAAGAAAGTCAACTTGAAAACATGCATTTTAGATAAAAAGGAAGGTCGGGCACCATGGGTAAAATGACCCAATAGTTGAAAACCATATACCTCAAACTATGAGATTCCTTTGATGAAGATTTAAATGAGAACTTGAAGCTTGATTGAATTTCTTGAGATCCAGAATGAGTTATGAACCCTTGATTTTGGATGAAATATTTGGCTAAGTGTTAGAGAGGTTTTTGGAGAATATCTTGAATGATATGGAGTTGAAAAATGACTAAGTATAGATGTTTTTATGCATACGATGGCTTAGGCCTGCACCCCAAGGCCTTGGACCAAAATAAAGGAAACAATCAACAAAATGTATTGGTCCCCGCCCTGGCCACATTGTGCTAAGGGTGCGGATCAATTCTATTTTTCCTAAATTTTAAAAAATCAAATTTTGATACGGTTTCTCTAAACTTGGGGTTATACCCAATTCTCACACAATTTCCACCTGATAATGAATACGAAGTCAGAATTTTGATAACACATGGATTTTGAGATATATATAAATTACAATTATGGGTATTTTTTAGGCACATTTTCAATACTTTTTGGGGTCGTTTCAATATCTCCTTCTTGGAAATATTTGTCGCCTAATGTCAAAGAAACGTATATTAAAGGAGTAATCAAGATGATTTCAATCCACACAAAATGCAACAATGCACTTAAACATCATTTCAAAAATCTCAACATAAGTGTCAAAATCACCATGAACTTGTCAATATAAACATGAATCTATGCAGATGACATGAGGGCTAAAACTTAAAACTTGGAATCACATGAAGGAATTAGTTTTTATATTAGGTTTGAATAAAGTGAAAGAGGTACGAATATTGCTCCTTTATGATCACTTTGGTTTCCCTAGTGACTCTTTTGTCTTGTCGATTCCTCCAAGGAACCTTGACGGAATTTACATCCTTGTCTCTCAACCTTCTCATTTATCTACCCAAGATTTCTACCGGAACCTTCTCATAAGTTAAATTATCCTTCATCACCCCCACACCTCTTCAAATTCACTATAGCACTTGGGTCACCACAAAACCACTTTAACATAGACACTTGGAAATCTGTATGAACCATACTCATATCCATTGGCAACTCCAATCCTTATGCAACCTTACCAATTTCTCCTCCAAACCCTATAAGGACCTACAAACCTTAACCCCTTTGCCAACCTTAAACACACATAGTCTACCTTGGCACCAAAAGCTACCATCTCCTCCTTGGGAAAAAACCTCCACTCTACCATCCCTCAGCAAAACCTTCAACTTTATTAAGGTGGAATCAATGCCTTGCTTAACTAGACCTCCTCAACCAAAGAAGATTCAGTCCTACCAAAACCACTACACCACCATTCTCAACTTCACCCAACCTAAACACCCGGTGAACTTCTCCAACCACTCTCTTATCATCCTAAAGATTCCCACTTTCCATAATAAGCAAGCAATCTCACACTCCTCAAAACTCACAATACCACCCTCAAATGGTCCACAAGCTCTCCCTTACTTTTGGAAATGAGCCAATATATCATCATGAAAGACCACCAAAACATATCCAGGTATAGAGACCTTATTCATGAGATCTATAGACATAGCCGGTGCACTAGCCAAACCAAAAGACACTACCCCAAATTAAAATATCGAAAGGACACCATGAACTCATTGACCACCGAAAACGACTCTATAGGAAGGACCTTATGCTCAACATCACTAACCCTCACAATATGATTGAGACACTCCTAAGAAATCAACCCATAGAGTTCAATTAGACCTTAAGACAAGAAATGGATCTACCTCTTCACTTTCACTCTAGGTTGGGTTTATTATGGAATTGAAATTTAACTTTTACGGGTCCTACTATCAATGAAGACACAATATATATGCACCTTATCCATCCCAAGTATGACATCAAAATCCACCACATCGATTTTAAAAAATCACAAGGCAATACCTAATGCAATATGAACACAAAACAATATCTATGAACTTTTCTAGCAACAATAGACTCACTAATGGGGTAGACACTTCATAAGGTTCACCTAACACCCGGGATACACATGTAGCCCACTAGCAACTAAAGAAATAATAAAAGATATAGTGGCACCCCAAACCTTCAATGCATACCCATCTAAGTTAAAGGAAACTTCAACGTACTGGTAGCAACATCGGGTGCCTTATCCCCTCCTTACCTCCGTTAAAGAGCATAAAATTGATTGTGCCTTGGGGCACCACCTTTGATGACCTTCCCTTACTCTTTGGCCAGCATTAGCACCTTGGTCTTGAGGACCATCACCTCCACTTTTGGGTTGAGCATGAGGACAACCACTAACTTTATGCTTGAATCCCCCATAACTAAAGCAAGTATTAGACTTCTTCAAACATGGGCCTCCATGGCCTTTCCCACTTTTGGCATCTAGGCTTTGCCACCCAGGCTTTACCACCCGCTCATCACCTCCTTTAAATCTTTGATTTGGCACACTACCATTAGCAAAACCCTCATTGGAGGGATTGGATAACTCTTGCCCTTGGGACTTGTGGCCTTGAGGAAACCAGCCACCCTTGAAATTTTGAAACTCACCTTCAAAACAGGCCCTATTAGCCTTACTAATCCTTCTCTTTCTAAGCCTTTCACCCTCCAATTATTCAGCATAAGTCATGAGACGGGATAAATCCATATCACTTATCAACATGGCAGCAAGACATTAATTATTAACCAAGTTGGATACCCCTATCACAAATTTGTTCATCCAAGACCTCGACTCGACCACCAATTGTGGAGCATACTTGGAGAGTTGGTTGAACTTGAGGCCATACTCTCTCACACTCATAGACTCTTGCTTTAGATTCATAAATTACATTATATTTGCCTCTCTTAGCTCAAGGAGAAAGAACCTATTGAGAAATTCTACTTTAAACTCTTCCCAAAGGATGATATTGTTGGTCCCCTTCTCCTCTTTCCATTGGGTAAACCATATTTGATCCACCCTTTAAGTTGGTAGGCCCTCAACTCTGACTTCTCCTCCGATCTAATCCCCATAATAGCCAACACCTTGTATATCTTATCAGTAAATTCTTGAGGGTCCTCATCCACCTTAGACGCATGAAACTCCGGCTGGTTCATCCTAGTAAAGCCTCACCCTTGAAGTTGGTACAGAAGAATGAGGAGCTTGGTCCCCTTGGTTGATTTGATTAGTCACGACATGAGATAACATGGTAAGAGCATCCTAGAATTCTTCATGAACCACTCCTCCATCTTGAGGAGCTTGTGGAGCGGGAGGAGCCGGTTGCTTCCCAGGTGTAAAGGCTCTTCTTCCTCTTGGAATTGTCATGATCTTAAATAGTAAAGAACATTCATTAGGGGAAAACTTTACCTTAACTTCTATAGCATGACATAGACCATAAAGAAGGGAAATATTTCCTAAAATGCCTCATAGCCTCCCATTCATAGTTGTGGCGCTCTTCAAAACCATGAATAAGACTCTAATCGATGTGGTGTGTTGGATTCGAGGACCATTAACAACCTAGTGCTCTGATACCATGTTTTTCACGACCCAAACTAGGGCCTAGATGTGACACAGTGAATAGAAACACGAAGGGACCCCAAACAACCTCTTAGCACATTATACACACATCCTTGGTCATGAAAGCAATTAAACAACAACAAGAGTATCAAAATAAGGATAAATGAACTAAGGGAAATCTTTGATATCATAAAAACATAAAGAGTCAAGCTCATAGCATAGATACATTGTACTATTCCAACAATACCTGTAGACTTCAAATGGAACGGGGGACAAGATACTTTCTGAGCTTACCCTTATAATGTCAAATATTAGCATAAAGAAGTTTTAGAAATAATAAGAGAAAGTAGATCGTGTACTCGAATGTGAGGACTCACCAAGCTTTTCTTAAAGATGTCAAACTAGCCACATGGAGGAGGATAGTCAAATGGGGCTTCGATTCCTACATGGTAACATCATGTAGGCATAGAGTATACATTAGTATGTTTGAATGCACTAAGTATGTAGGATGCAATGCAAGAAGAGATAGGCAACATAATCAAAATACATAATTATTACAAATGGATAGCATAATAACAATATGACATGTATGATGAATTCTTAAAGTAAAACATGCTTTGCGAATCTTTCATCTTACTTAGAACATAATATATAAGTGTGGGAAGAGACCTTGACCAACAAAGAATAAGACCAGGTGAGCTTCAACTTGAAATCCCGATGATTACCCCTCATCGGTAAAGAGGTGGTCTACTTGCCAAGATAAATGATACTTCAAACTTATGGGAACATGACCCAATTTCATATGAAGTAACCTTCCTTATGGGAACATGACCCAATTTTTGGAAGTATTTCATTAAGAACTTTACCGTATGGGAACACGATCCAATTTTGAGAAAAATATCAAGAGAAAGTGTACTAAATATATCCACTAGTAAAGCAAGGGTAAAACCTCATTCTTTAGTGGCACATAGTTCAAGGAAAGAGAGCACTCCCTCAATCCATCAGTGCTAAATCTAATCCATGAAATATATAAAGTAATCATAGCTTTAATAATTCATAAGAAACATAAAAACATGACAAAGTAGCTCTAAAACATCTTTGACCTCTAATGGTGAGCCTAATTTCAAAACAAGATTAAATTATCATCAATCATTATCCTTGCATTAACATCAACATCAAAGGCTCACAAGAGGTAAAATCTTTATGAAAAGGGATTAATCCTGCTTTACAACATCATCAACATTTTCATGAATTAAACACATCTTTAGAAAGCCCAAAATCATCATAAAGTCACTTGACACATAAATCAACCAATAGATTATCAAAACTTTAATAATCCTAAAAAATGCATTTTATGAAATACTTGGCGGGTGTGTAATGCTATTACAAAATCATATGATTCAAGAGTAAAAATATGTAATACAACTAATGTAAATTCACCTACCAACACTTGGTAACATTCTCTAACAAGATACATCTAAACTCCTCATTAAATCTCACAATAGATCTTAGATTTATAACTCAAAACATGCATGATTCAACAACATTTCATAAAACCCCAATGTATGTATAGTCATAAACCATAATAAGTAATACTCATAAGTAAATCAACTTGAAAACATTCATTTTATATGAAAAGGAAGGTCGGGCACCATGGGTGAAAGGATCCAATAGTTGAAACCCACATACCTCAAACATTGAGATTCCCTTGATGAAGATTTGAATGAAAACTTGAAAGTTGATTGAATTTCTTGAGATTTAGAATGAGTTTGGAACCCTTGATTTTGGATGAAATATTTGGCTAAGTGTTAGAGAGGGTTTTGGAGAATGTCTTGAATGTATGGGTTGAAAAATGACTAAGTATAGGTGTTTTTATGCATAGGAAGGCTTAAGCCCAAGACCCCAAGGCCTTGGACCAAAATAAAGAAAACAATCAACAAAATGTACTGGTCCGTGCCCTTGTCGCGTCGCGCGAAGGTCGTGGATCGATTCTACTTTTCATAAATTTTAGAAAATTAAATTTTGATACGGTTGCTCTAAATTTGGGTTATACCCATTTTCTAGTTAATTTTGCCCCCTTATCACAAATATGAAGTCAAATTTTTGATAACGCGCATGAATTTTGAGATATATGGGAATTACTATTATAGGCATTTATGAGGCACCTTTTCAGACACTTTTTGGGGTCATTTCACTATGTTGAACTATCTTTGTGATACAGACTTGCTTTAGCACAGTTCATTTTTGTGTGAAGTTTTATTTTCCCCTATTGTGACCATAGGATGAGTTTCGATCATTTTTACACTAAAATAAACTCTCTCCGCGATGCATAGATGTTGCTTAGCATTTTGTAAAGTGTAAAAGTATGCAAAAATTTATTTTTTGATATGATTGGCTTAAGCATCAAAGGAGATTATTTTCACATATGATTTTTCCTCCTGAATAAGAATATGACATCAAATTTGATTTTAAAAAAATGAACGAATGATACCTTATGCAAGGAATCATTTCTAAGCTATCCTAAGGCTCTTGGGAGGTGTTACAACGAAGACATCAAATTCACACTTTATGGGAATGGATCGTAACTAACATATAAGACCATGTGAGGTACTATATAGAATCTAACATAACCCCCTATGTTGGTACAGGGGAGACCACTTGTCGAGTCAAACTATATCACTTAAGCATGCATCATTAATTAACATAAATGGCCTACATGGATTCACTTGCCTAGCCTATTAGGGCTCCTATGGTGGAACATAGTTAATGGGGCAAAACTTGTGTTCTAGGGTTCCCTTACCACACCTCATCTCAATGCCTCATTCAATGCTACGTCAATCTCATGGAGTACTTTTAAGATAGCATATGCATAGTCATATAAGGTAACATAGAATTGTAAGTAGCAATTTCACAAGAGTTGCTCAAAAACATAGGAACCACTAAGGGAGAATTGTCCTTTCACTTTGGTAACCATCATAAATATCTTTAAAGGGAAATATTGACATGTGTATATCCTTGATAAAATCATTAACTAAAAACCTTTTTTTAATATCCTCCTCCTCATCATCATATTATGCAAAAATTATCTTGAACTCAGTGGGCTTGTACATTAACTTCAAAACTCATGAATCAATGGAATAATGTCTTAAAATAGAAGAACATGTAACTTTAAACCAAGTACTAAGCAGTCTACACATCACTAATGAAACCTTAAATATTGGGGTCATAGTTATCAACTAATTATTCATGAAAAAACATGGTAAAACATTACATATATCATTGATGCAAAATACATGGTAATGTATCATAGAACATCTACAGAGTCATACACATGCATCTTGGTATTCTCAAGGAACTTAAAGAAAAGATAAATGGTTTAAATGGGGGACTTTGTAGGTGGATGGTACCCACATATCAACTCACATACCTTGATTAGGAGCCTAAGAAAAGGAATTTGAAGTTTGGAGAAGAAACCTTCACTTGCCTTCCTTGTGTTCTTCCTTATTCCTTGAAAAGATAAGAGACTTAGAGTTTTCTTTAGAGAATGAGAGAATGTGAGGTCTTAGGAGGATATTAGGTATGACATTGGGCTTATTGAACCTCAAGATGACTTATTTTTAAGTTTGGGGCAAATAAAATGGACAAAAATATCCTTCCTTAAAGTTGTCGAACTCCAATCCATGACCCCCCGATCATGGGTCATAGACTCAACCACAAGCCATGGTTTGAGTCATCTTGTTCTCCTTTTCCAATCTTTTAACACTGATTTCCAATCAACCAATCTACAAGATAAACTTACGACTCGTAGAACAGTTTACGAATTTTAGATGCACTTGTGCTATCTTCCCACACTTAGCCAAATTATTCATTCTTTAAGATTATATCTGCGAAACTAATCATGATCCATAAAATGATCCCAAATCATTCTATTTTCCTTGATTTCAATTCCAGAAAACTTAATTTTCCATCAACCTTGGGCTTTAATTTACAAACCGTTTCTTTTCTATGGTCAGCATTTAATTCCATGAGTCGTGAATCGCCCTGTAAACCCCTTGACACTAAGCCAAATTTTAAATCATGAAACCCCTCATCGACCAATTGAAGTTAAATGAGTATACAAGGCAAAGAAAAATGTTCACAGAGAGATGAAGACACACATACCTTGAACTGAGCTCGTGAATTACCTTTGAACTTTTCCAATTTCACTTTTTTTTTTTTGCTTAAACTCCTAACTTACGGGTCCTTACACTTTTACTTTCTATGATATTATATTGGACACTTGTACTTGATGAGAACTTGAGTATATCATAGCCCCTGCCATGTTTCTTATGTAGTTGGTATGTTTTGATGATGTAGTGAATGCTTGAGTTGATTTCTTTTCATGTTTAAACTGATTGAATGTTTCTCTTAGTTCCATTACCTACTTTTAAATTCTACTTTACGTTGATTAATAACTATGAATGTTTCATGAATATTAAGAGGTTTGGATGAGGTGTCTTTGGGTTCCTCATTCGCCGTGTTATGACTAGGCTTTGGTCGTGACAGTAATCTTGTTGATAATAACAAAGACAAAGATGAATCAACATTGTTAATGGACTGAAAGAAGAAGATACAAATAATTACAGTTCATGGTATCTTAAAAATAGAGTCACCAATCATATGTGGAGACAAAGACGTGTTTATGGAGATAAAAAAGACAGTGAAAAGTAATGTGTCTTTCAGATATACCTCAAATATTTAAATTGAAGGAATATGTACGATTTTAATATCCTATAAAGATGGGAGCCATGAATTGATTAATAAGGTTTACTGTGTATAAAAATTAAAAAGTGACATTTCGAGTTTGGTTCAACTCTTGGAAAAATGATATGCATTCATATGAAAAATATGCATCTTTGGTCTAGAGATTCAAGTAAAACCTAATTGCTAAAGTACATATGGCAAAGAATAGGTTGTTCCCTTTGAATCTTATGATCACAATGTTTGAAGGTTAATGTGCAAGATTACTCATGGTGTTGCCACATGCGATTTGAGCACTTGAATTTTGAAGCACTCAAATTAATAGAATATAAGAACATGGTTGATGAGATTCTATCAGTTGACCATCCCAATCAATTTGTGAAGCTTGTTTACTTGAAAGCATGCAAGGAGGATTTTTTTTTTAAGGATATCACATCAAGAATAACTAAGTCACTCTAGCTTGTTCATATCGATGTGTGTGATCTAATCGGTCCATGTCTTTTTATTAAAGTAAATACTTCTTGCTATTTCTTTATAATTTTAGTAGAAAGGTATAGGTATACTTCTTGAAGAAAAAATCTGAAGATGTTGCTTTTGAAAATTTCAAAACACTTGTAGAAAAAGAAAGTGACTGTGAAATTAAAGTATTAAGGTCTTATAGAAGAGCGGATTCACTTCAAAAAAATTTAATGACTTTGTCAATCTCATCAAATTTGCAACCCTCTAATGGTACCTTACTCGCCCTAATAAAATAAAGTTGTAGAAAGAAAGAATAGAACAATTATTAGTATAGCTAGATGTATGATACAAGCTAAAAATATGCCAAATAATTTTGGACCAAGGCTCTTCTGGACCAAGGCTCTTCTTGTACAATTTATTTGAGCAATAAATCTCCAAGAAGAAATGTGAGAGATCAAACACCTCAAGAAGCATGAAGTGGAAGAAAGACAAGTGTCAAGCACTTAAGAATCTTTGGAAGCATAGCCTATGCTTATGTTCCACATCAAGGGAGAGATAAACTTGATAATCGAAAAGTCAGGTACACATTTGTTGGCTACAACGAGAGCTCCAAAGGCTAAAAGCTATATAATCCAAATATTAACAAGGTGGTGGTGAATTATGATCTAGTGATGAAGAAGCAACACCGAATAGGGAGGGTCAGGAAGAAAGAACATTTGATCTTTTTCCATACTTTGGAGATGAACAATAATAAGAGATCATGATACCTATAGATTTGCAACCTCACCTTCTTTACCACCAAATGTTGCATCTCCATCTACTCAATAGAGTTCAAGTAAAGGCTGCATAGAATGATGAGCATCCAATAACTCTTTGATAACAGAGAAGAAGTTACTAATTTTGATTTTTTTATGTAGTCACTTTACTGATAGTGAATCAATGAATTTTGATGAAGCTAATATAGATAAAAGGTGGATATAATTCATAGAGGATGGAATTCAATCAATATAGAAGAACAATACTTGAGAGTTAACAACTCTTCTCAAGAATCATCGACCAATTGAAGTTAAATGAGTATACAAGGCAAAGAAAAATGTTCACAGAGAGATGAAGACATACAAAGCAAGAATTATGGCTCAAGACTTCAAGAAAAGGCATGACATTGACTATGAGAAAGTCTATACACCTGTTGTCTGGACATGATCCATCTGCTAATTTCTTTAACAACTTAAATGAAGTGGAAAATACATCTTAATAAAATAAAAAATACATTAAATAGATTTTAAATCAGCATTCTTTAATAGATATCTTGAAGAGGAAGTCTACGTGGAGAAATCATTGGGCTTTTAGTCAAAAGTCTTGAAGATAAGGTGTTGAGGTTGATAAAAACCTTATATGGATCGAAGTAATGTCTACGTGTATGGAATAGTCTCATTGCTAATTACTTTCAAAATAGTAGATTTATTTGTTGCCTTCATAAATATGCTCTTTATAATAAAGTCCCTACTAACAGAGATGTTCTGCTTGTTTAACTTTATGTTGATGATCTTATTCTAACGAAAAACAACCAAATTTTGTTTGAAGCTTTCAAGAAAACTATGTTCCTTGAGTTAGAAATGACGTACATAAGGTTCATATCTTATTACTTGGTCCTATAGTGACGCAAATGGAGCAAACCATCTTCATATCTTAAGAAAGCCATACAAAGGAGATTTTGAAAAAGTTCAACAAGTTCAATTGCAACCCTGTAACGCCCCAATGAAAAGTGATATAAAATTGTCAAAGTTTGATGATGTAGAAAATATAGATTTAACTCTTTTCAAATATGTCGTGGGAAGTCTAACGTTCATAACATGTACTAGGCCAGATATACTCTTTGCAGTTAGAGTAATAAGTCTCTTCATGAAAACTCCTACCTCTACTCACTTGAATGTCTCAAGAAGAATTTATCATTACCTAAATGGTAGAATCAATTATGGACTAGTTTATTCTCCTTCTGATGATCTCAATCTAGTAGGATATTATGATAGTAATTATACGGAAGATGTTGATAGAAAAAATACATTTGAATTTGTATTTTTCTTGAGTGATTAGGCTATTTCTTGGAGTTAAAAGAAACAATCCATTGTTATTCTCTCAACCTATGAAGCTAAATATGTGGCAGCAACATCATGTACGTGTCATGCTGTTTAGTTGAAAAGATTATTAAAAAGGAACTCAATTTTCACAAATTGAATCCACAATGATTTGTTTTGATAACAAACCCGCTCAAGCACTTGCCAGGAATTAAGTGTATCATGATCGTTGCGAGCACATAAATGCATGATATTATTTTATTTGAGAATATATTTTCATGAAAGAGGTAGAGCTCAAGTACGTGAAATTTCACGATCAAGTTAGAATATCTTCATAAAGCCTCTCACATTAGAATACTTTTCGAGATTGAAATCAAGCCTTGAATTAAAGAAGAAAAAAGTCAAAATTAATGGAGAGATTTGTGGGATTCATCCATTTGAAGTCTTCTTTTGCTGTAACAAACCAACAATAGAGGTCCTTAATTGCTACGAATTTTCAGCAATGCCAAAAAGAGCTTAGGTTTATTTACCTATAATTTGAATTGTTATTTTCCATTGATGTCAAGTGACATCAATTGGGGCAAATTTTTTCTTATAAATAGAACATCTATGCTCATTGTAAGGATACACCAAAATAAAAGAGAGCAATAGAGAGTAATCCACAAGCTAGTTCTTAATTGTTGAGTAAAATAGTGTGGGAGTAAAATTATAGTAAGTTGTGTGAAATAAAAAAAAGTGTTATTTTATAAAGAGAATCATTTTGATACTACTGAATAGTCATTATTATTGTTATTGTATCATATTTACTCTATTATAAGTTTTAATAACGTTGTTATTCTCCTTTATTGCTATTTAGTGTGGATATTATCCTAGATCGTATTATTTTTTCAACAACATCACATGATATGTGAGATAAACATCCATAAATTTGCCTCATCGTAATAACGCTGAGACTTAACTCTGATAAGACACATGATAGAAATAATAACGAAATCAACAGTTGAGGCATGTGTGGTGGGATAGATATAATCCCTCATGTCGTTTCAATAATTGGTAGCATCTCAATACACGATTACGTGCTTAAATAGAAATTTCAATTGTGAGTTCTGCAAATTGAAAAATTTCCTAGACTAATAAGCGCTAAAAGTCATGAATCATAATTAATCAGAAGCAGTAAGAGACGCTGGAGTTAACCCATAATCTATGGACACTTTAATCTAGGTCCTTGTGAATAAGAATGACATAACTTAACTCTGACTCGTCCTTATGCTTACTAATATAGCTCTTGTGTTATGTTGTTCACACTTCAGATCTCTAGTCTTAAGCATGGGGAGTTTAAATTATGGTCCTATGTTGGTAGAGACGGATCTAAAGTATCACGTATCAATATCAGAGAATCCTATAATTTTTTCACTACAGAGAAATTTATTAACTATATTATAAATATTTGTCGGAAATTCAATAATAAAGTATTCACATTTTTTTAGTAGTAGTTTTCTTTTTTAATTTGAAATTATTAGAAACCCATATGCTTTAAATTCTGAATCTGTATTTATATATTGATTAAGAGGGTATAATAATTTCTCCTTACATGATATTTAATAATTTCTAGCTTTTGAATTGAGTTAGGTAAAAGTTAATTTTCTTGGAGCACATTAAAGTATGTCTTTGTAAGACAAGATTGATTAGAAACTATTCTTCTTGGTTGTTAGTTGTCATTGGAGGCCTATGGTACGTAGAAACAGATAGTCCCTATTCCCCAGCAACTTGGTACTAAGACTGATCACACTGAAGACAAAATTTTATCAAGTTGCAAAACAATAGGACACCAACATTTTAGGAACAAGGCAAGTTGCGCTATGTCATGCATTAATCATATCATATATCTAATCTGTCATAGACCACTACACATTACTATTTGGCATCTATACCCTACCTGGCTCTTACTGTCAAGCCACAGAAACACTCCCCAACCGAACCAAACAACAAATAATTAAAGTTGTGGCAACCTTATGTAGACGTTGTCTCTTCACCTATAACAAATTAAAATCAGAGATTAATACAAGATATTATGTCAAATAATGTACTTCTTTTGTATTAATTTATATGATTCACTTTTTCTTTAGTAAATTTCTAAAATAATGATATATTTTTATATTTAATAACAATTTAATTTTAAAATACTCATTTTACCCTTAATGGATGATTCACAGTCACTAACTACAAGTTCAAAAGTAATTCTTAAATATTAGATAAAATCAAATTATGACATACTTTCTCTATTTCAAAAAGAATGACCCATTTTGACTTGGTACGGAATTTAAGAAAATAAAGTACGAGTTTTTAATTTTATAATCGTAAATTAAAGTTATATTAAATGTACCAAAATGTCCTTTAATCTTATAACTTTAAACAAGCCACGAGAAAAGTTAAAGCGTGTATAAAATAAAATCAATAAATTTGAGTTCTCTTAAAAGACGGAAAGTAGAATTGATCCTTCCTAAGGTTGCTGTCTAGACTAATCATAATGAAGTTAGGTTTTACCAATAATAACACTTCTTTCTAGACTACAGACCTGTCTAAAGTATGTGATAGTCTTATCTAATTACTTTCTCCATTTTATTCTATGTGACATTCTTGACTTGACACGATATTTAAGAAAAAAAATTAGAATTTTTGAAATTTGTGGTCTAAAATTATTTTGAGATATTTATGTAGTTGAAAATTATTTCATCAAAAGTAAAAGAAAAATTTTAAGGTTAAATTATTTTCAACTAAATTAAGATGACATTCTTTTCCAATAATAAGCAACTCAAATTAAACAATCACAACAAGTTCTCTATTATTGAGTCAATATCATTAACCAGTCATGAAACACTTGGATACATGTCATGAAGTTGCCTTATGATTGCCCTTTCTTATTAATAAACCTAGTATATAAATGAATCCGTCCCATAACCGAATCCATACTACTTCCCAACACACATAACAAGGAAATTCAAGATTCCATAATCTCAACCAAGGTTTAGAAAACACTTGCCTTAATTTAACCAAATTACTACACCAAAATTTGAGCCATCCCTTTTTGACGGCCTCCAAATCAATAAAATCCATTTAAGAAATCACAATACAAATACAAAAGTAATCACACTCTATTCATCAATGTTGAAGCTTGAGTTCAAAACAGTTCAAAAATCCATTTGTATTCCAATCATCTCGAATTACATCGAAGAAAATACAATCTTTATAACCTATATATCCATACTATATGATTGTAACAAATGAAATTGATTAATCTAAGATAAATCATAATAGATTCGACCTCAATTAATATCGTAACTTATTCTTGTAAAGCTTAATTGCCAAAATCACAAGTACCCCTCATTGAGACATACTTACGTTGAAGGTAGTAAAAGTAGCAAAAATTTATTTGTACCACACTAAAGGGATAAATACGAGGTACACATTATTTTTCTCTGCTCTATGTGGTTAGTGCAAGCTATATAAAGCCTGAGGTATTGCAAGTATTATTTAAGTTAATTAATCTAAGTTGCTTTTGAATTCTTCCAAAAGTTGGGTTATCTTCTCCCTTTCATACTTTATCATAGATAGGAGAGAATTAAAAAAATGAATAAACCAACTTCTTTGTATGTTCTTTTATTTGTCTTATTAATATTTACTTGTTTATGCGAAACAATTGCCAAAGCAGACGAAGTTAATTGTCACGACCCGAAATAGGCCCTAGATGTGACAAGGCAAATGGGGAGCCTGAAGGATCCTCAAACAAGTCTCTTAACTTATCATTACACATCATTGATCGTGGAAGCATTTAAATGACATAAAAGAGTAGAAATTGGGGCAATGAGAGTAAGGGAAAAGGTTGCACAACATCGTAATCAAGGGACAAGAGTCAAGGCTCATATGCAACCAGGCTCACCCTCATAGTCTAAATAGAAAGTAAAGAAGAGTGCTCAATACATAATAAGGGAAACATATACTAAGGTCCCCGAAGTGGAGGACTCACCAACTAGCTTGAATAGCACCGAACTAGCCATATGGAGGAGAATGATCAACTTGGAGCTATTCAAGGTATAACCCCCTTGGTGGTTGTGTGGTATAAACCCCTCACATAGTTGATGGTTATCACACCTTACCAACACGGTGATGAAGTATAAACCCCTCACATGGTTGATGAGTATAAACTCCTCGCATGATTGATGAGTATAAACCCCAACATGGTTACTCGGGCTCTTGTCCCCCCGGATCGGGTATGGTCTAATGCAACATTTAATATAGAGTATATCATATACATAAGCTCATTTCATCATCTTATAGTCATTCATATCATATCTCATGCTTTAGACCTTCAACTCCTCAAGAAACCACATCTGGACATTTTATCAAACACTTAGAGGGTGTGAAATGGTAATATAAAACCATACAATTTAGAGATGAAATCATACAATAAAATCTATTGTAAAACCATCAATCAACGTCTTGCAACACCCTCAATACATATACATCAAAATATCTCATCAAATCTTACAATAGATCCAAGATTTATAGCTCAAAACATAGCAAAATAGTCACAACTTTACATAGTTTTAACATAGTGTGCAGTGAATTTCATAATATGCAAGACCCATTTGTAAATCGACTTTAAATCATATAATTTGAGTAAAAGGAGGCTTGGGTATCATAGGTAAAAGGAACCCATAAAAGAAATTCACATACCTTAGCTTAGAGATGAACTTGGTGAAGATTAGAGATGGAGACTTGAAACTTAAAGAAGAACCTTGGAGAAATCCTTAAGATTGGTTTTGAATTTTGGGACTTGAATTTAGGGTAAAGTATGAGTCTAAGGGTTTGAGAGGATATTGTGGCATGTCTTTTGGATGATATGCGGGTGAAATAAGGCTAAGTATAGGTAAAAACACGTTTGGGAACACTTAGGCCTAAGACCCAAAGCCTTGGACCGAAATAAAAATTACTGGCAACAAAATACATAGGTCTGTGACGTGGACCTATCATGGAGGCCAAACTAACACATGTCTGCACAGCTGCACGTGGCAGTGCTGTTGCGGATTATCTTTGGAAATCAAAATTTTGGAAAATTGAAATTGTGATTTGATTGCTCTAAAATCGGGATTAGACACTTCCCCTCCTAATTTTGACCCACTGAACAAGAATTTGAAGTTGAATTTTTTATATCATGCACGGATTTTGAGATATACAGAATTTAAAATTCCTAGCATTTTGTGGCACATATTCGGGCATTCTTTTAGGGTCGTTAAAATATCTCCCCCTTGGGAACATTCGTCCCCAAATGTAAAAGAGACGTACAAGACAAGAGTGATCATAAACAAATTAGTCCCTCACAAGAATGCAACGTTATACTTAAAACACCATTTTGAAAATCTCTATAAAAGTGTAAAATCATCATAAACTTGTCAATTTAAACATGAATGCATATGACTGATGTAGGGGCTGAACCATAAGACTTGGAACCACTTGAAGAACTGAGTTGTTATCTTAGGCTTGATTAGAGTGAGTGGGCTATGAATATTGCTCCCATAAGACCGTTTTGGCTTCCTTGGAGACACCTTAGACTTGATGATCCTTTCAAGAGGACCTTAATGAACACCGCATCCTTATTATTCAACTTCTGCACTCATCCATCCAACACCTCCACTGGGACCTTCTTCCAAGTCAACTTATCCTCCACATCACCCCGTCATTAATTAACTTCTCCACTCATCCATCCAACACCTCCACTGGGACCTTCTTCCAAGTCAACTTATCCTCCACATCACCCACCATCTCAAAGAGTTCTATAGCACTAGGGCTACCAATATATCTCTTTAACCTAGAAACATGAAGAATCCGAACAAACCGTAATCATATCCCTTGGCAAATCCCATCCATATGCCACCTTATCTAACTTTCTCTACACAGTGCTAAAAGGTCTCACAACCATAAGCTCATTTGTCAACCTTAACCACACTTATTCCACTTGTCGCCATGAATTACCATCTCTCCCTTGGGAGACTACCTCCACTCTACCATCTTTCCACCCAAAACCTCTAACTTTAATAAGGCGAAATCAAGGCCTTTCTTAATCTGGACCTTTTAACCAAGGAAGATTTGGAACCATCAAGAATTCTATACCACCATGCTCAACTTCGCTTAACCTAACTTTCACTCTAACTAACTGATGGACCCCACTAGTCTCCTCCTTGCTACCATCAACAACACATGCTAGGCTACCTAGAGCATCGACCGCAACATTAGCCCTACCAGGAAAGATAATTCACACTCATACCATAATCCTTAAGCATGTGTGTTGTATTGCATCGACCGCAACATTAGCCTTACCGGGAAAAATTAATGAATACTCATTTCAAAATCCTTAAGAATTCTAACCACCTCCTTGCTATCTACAATGCACACCTATCATATTTAGCAAAAACCTCTCATTCTCCAAGGCTTGCAACACTACCCCCAAATGATTCACAAGCTCTAAACAAATCAATACCTCATCACTTGAGGCCACCACAAACATACCAAGGTAGAGTTTTAAGACCCTATTCAAGAAACCTAATAGACACAACCAGTGCACAAGCCCACCTAACAACTCCACCAATAATCAAAATGCTTATTCCTATTTCAAAAGGGTACTTAGGGATATCTCCTACCCTCCTCCACACTTGAGAACCACACTCGAACCTCAAATCAATCTAAGGGAAGTGACTACCCCATTATAGTTGACCAAATAGATCGACCATCCTTAACCATCATATTACAACTCTTTCCAAATCATTTCAATGCACAATTAGGCTTAAAAGCCAAACACCATTCATAATAATTTATACTTAGGCTCAAATGCCAAAATCATAATTTCATAGTCATACTATTCATGCATAAGTATAGCTTATTCATACACAAAATAGTGCAAACACCCTAAATGCTCAATGAGCATAAAACCAACGACATATGTGTGATCACATTATTGTCATAACCAACATTTTTTCAAATTCATACCATAAAATAAAATTAGGCTCAACCCATAACATAATTTCTCAAAATAATCCATGTACATGAATGCATATGCTACTTTTGATTAGGCTTATTGTGCATAAAATAAAATTAGGCTCAACCCATAACATAATTTCTCAAAATAATCCATGTACATGAATGCATATGCTATGATCAATGAGGGAATGGCATGGGTAATTAAGACTCAATCTAAAATCAATATTTATAATATGAAATTAAATTGAAAACATAATTAATTCCACATTTAAATTCATAGTGTAATCTCTCATGCATAAATAATTCAAAAAAGGGATATGCATACTTATAATTTCATAAACCTAAAGTAAATCCTCATATAATGGTTTAAATCACATTGAAATCATCAAATAAACTCTACCCATGCATCAATTGAATTTTAGGAATCATAATATACAAAACTCCAAATTAAAGTAAGCAAAATCCATGTAGGTTTTTGTCACGATCCAAGCCTAGGGCCTAGATATAACATGGTGAATGGGGAACCCAAAGGGACCCTAAAAAAGCCTCATAACATATCGTCACACATCCTTGGTTACGGAAGCATAAAAAAACATATTCAATTAAAGTAAGGGCAAGAGGACTAAGGGAAACTTGCATAAACATCGAAGTTAAAAGTCAAGGGTCAAGCTCATACATAGTACACACCTTGTCCAACATACACCTCTAAAACATAGAAAGAGCGGGTGCAACGACAAGCTAACCGAGATCAACCTTATAGTCAAATATAACATAAGGTAGTGTATCAATACATAAATAATAGGGAAACGATATGACCAAAGTCCCCAAAATGGAGGACTCACCACAAGCTTGGAGCAACACCGTCTAACCACGTGGAGGAGGAGAAGGATCAACTTGGGCACCGGTCCCTGCATGGTGATATCATGTACGCAAGAGTATGCGTTAGTATGTTTGAATGTACTAAGTATGCAGAATGTAATGCAACAAGAGATTGGCATCATAATAAAAAATGCAAGACGATAGACAATGGGCATATTATAACAAGATAACATGTATGATCAATGTATAAATGAATCATGCTTAAGTTGAAAAGAGATAGGCATCATAATCCAAAATGCAAAAATAATAGACAATAGGCATATTATAGCAAGATGGCATGTATGATCAATGCATATGTAAATCATGCTCATATAGAATATCATGAGTGAAGAATGAAACCAAGCAAGCTATCCAAGGTATAAACCCCTTGGAGGTTGATGGTGGTCGCACCCCACCATCCATGGTGATGAAGTATAAACCCCTTGCATGGTTGATGGTGGTCGCACCCCGCCATCCATGGTGATGAGGTATAAAC
>DF360441.1:17979-35875 GCA_000787875.1 Solanum virginianum | reverse complement strand
ACGAGTAGAGTCGTGAGAATCATATGCATAAAAATTATTATTATAAATCCAAAAGATCAGTAAAATATTCGTATTTGAAAACAAAATATTATTTATACCAAATTCTTTTAAAGTTATCAAGAATTTGCCTAGAAGGGTGTCGTGGGTCCCACGGCCGATGGAAACTCGGACTAGCCTGACTTAGGAGGAACATACTTACTCTAGATCATTCAAACTACTATGAAACGTTTCAAAATAATTTTTAAGGCAATTCGGGCTTTTTGTCAAAAATTACGACATTTATGCTTTTAAAACTATTAGAAAATATGTACTTCCAAACTTGTCAAAATTTACATATTTTTGCAAGTTATGAGTTTCAAATATACAACAGTCAAGAATATGAAAAATTTCCATAAAAATGCCAAGGAACGACCCTAAGTCATACTTAAGCCCGAATTGCAAGGAAAGGGGATCTTTCGAAACTCATATTATTACCTATGTTTAACTAAGTAATGCCAGAGAACAAGATGCTTTACATACCTTAAACACTCTCCCCTCACTACCTATATCATTACCTACATTTAACTAAGTCATGCCAAAGAACAAGATGCTTTACATACCTTAAACACTCTCCAAAATAGTCCAAGTGCAAACCAACTCCAACTTATGCTTCGAGATGCTCAAAGTCTACAAATAATCCATAACCATACCGAACAATTAAGTAAATACTTCTTAGCATTAAATTCCAAATTTACCCTTAATTCTATAAAAATTTTGGCAGCACTTCCCCTTAAAATAATGCTACCCCGAGATTCCAACTCGGCTCAAATCAAACAAGAACAACATCAACAACAACCCACAATATCAATAATCATTTCCAATGTCACAATAGCCACAATAACATTAATTATCATCATTTAACCATATTTACAAAATTGAACAACATACTTATTTTCACATTTAGATGATGTCTAAGCATTCATTTCCCTCCCAAGCATCATATTATACCAACCAAACATCAAATGCATATTTCCAACACAACATAACATTATACTACATACATAGACCAAATTCGGCCCCAAAATTTTCTACATATATATATAGGTGATTTCCAACACTTTCTTCACTCTACCATGATCATATTATGCTAACTAACATCAATTCATAAATTCCAACACAATACAACACTATATACACACATGTATCAATTCGACCAACCCTAGCTTCCATACAACTCATTTCCAACATTCAAGTTTTCATAATTTTCTTTCTTTCTAACATACTACAACACACATAAAACCTTAATCACAAATAAAACAAGATAAATGCTTACCTTAGCACTTCAACCCTTCACTTGAGCTAGGATTCCAAATCTTAAGGAAAGAAAGGTTTTCTTGCTCAAATACTACTTCCAAGCTACTAAGGGGACTCAAGATAGATGGTTTGTAACATCAAAATAATTTGGAAATGGAGGAAAATAAGTGATGATTCTCCCAAATTGTTAGCCTTAACCGTGGGTTGGTTTTCGTTTTTCTTAAGGTTCTTGGTTATTTTTCTAAGTGTAGAATAGTTAGAACATAAGAGATATTGTGTGTATATATCTAAACAAATCTTGGCCCACACCATACATCTGCACCAATTAGAGAGTAACACAATTTAAGTGGTGCCACAACAATAACAAATCTTGGCCCACACCATACACTTGCACCAATTGGAGAGTAAGTCAATTTAAGTGGGGCCACAACAATTGTTCTAGAATTTTTTTCTAAGCATAAAATTATTAAAAACAATGAAAGATAGTCTTATATGTGTGTGTCTATATATATATATATATATATATATATATATATATATACATACACCTCTTGCCAAGTGTATCACACTTGGCCAAAATAGAGTTCAAGCCCCCAACTTTGCAATATTCCACTCTTGGCCCCAAACTCTTCAATAATGCCACTTTAATCCCAAATATTCTAATAATGACACATTAGGTCCCAAATTTTCATAACGGTTCCAATGCACAAAAATATGGGTTCCAACATCCTCCCCCTTTAGAACATTCGCCCTCAAATGTTAAACCAGTCTCACAAACCACGTGAACAACTTAAGGAGAGTTCCCTTTCCATTTCCTTTTTAGCTTCCCAAGGGGGGTCACCCATCCTAGTACTACTCTCACCCAAGCACGCTTAACTTCAAAGTTCTGATGGGATCCGGTACGTTAGTGCTGGTATGATCGCATCCGAGGATTTCACATCAGCTATCACAATAATAAATTTCCACATTCAAAATTTACTTATCAAGCAACAAAGTCTAGTAAAATATTAAATTACCTGTCCACTCAATACCTGGTTTCTCCCGGAGACATTACTAAAACCAAAACAGTCCATCAAAACAAGGGGTCATCCTAATAACACCGCTATATCGCACGATCTAAGATCAGAAAGAAGAGTAACATCCTAAATGTCCTGTAGCCTCCTGTTTATAGATGTGGGGCCCAACACACCGATAAACAAGACTCTACTAGACACGGTCTGTGGACACTCCGAAGATGAACCTGGCTCTAATACCACTTCTGTCACGACCCAACCCCGTGAGCCGTGACTAGTGCTCAATTTAGGCACCCAGACATAATCTCAAAGACAGATTCCAAACAGACAGCTTATGCCGGCACAAATATCAAACTGAATCTCAAATCCGGACAAACATATATAACATTTGTAAGAAACATTTAGCAGCACTTATTTTACTTTACAGATAGTCCCGACTGACCTGCACATCCGAATATACCAATAGAATGATCATACATATACAAATATGGGCCGACACGGCCGATGTGGTGGGTACAACCGCTTATCAAATATACCAAACATATTATGCAGGTTAAATCAGACAAACTGGGCACAACCCACACGTGTATGTATCCACAGACCTCTAAATAAAACTGACAGAACCATAGGACGGGACAGGGCCCCGTTGTACCCCGAATAAATATACATATATACATATAATGCAATAAACGAACGTACACATATAAACCAAAAGTAGGCCCCGAAATAGGGAAGCACTTCAAACAGCAGAAGGATGTCCTAAGCTGATGAGCCACCCACTCTGTAACAGAACCTGCGGGCATGAACGCAGCCACCGAAGAAAAGGGGTCAATACAAAATACGTACCGAATATGTAAAGCAGAAAGTACAGAATATAAATCAAAGTATAATCTGATTAGAAGCATAAAGGCCCAACTCATGTTCAACTGCCAACAGAATATTTCTTTTGTCTTTTCAAAATACCAAACTAATGCCTAACGGACCGAAATGAGAAGTATGAAAATCAAATGCATATCCAAAAACATTAAAATATTTATTTTCAAAATACCAAATCATGTTTGACGGACCGAAACCGGTGGGGCCCTCCGAAACATATGCCATCCATCGCATGTCGCCAGAAAGTTCAAATCCCCAAAATTTTCACCACATATCAAACGTAGGATAAGTGAGTCAGGCGTCCCTATACTCACAAATCCAAATATAGAAATGGCGTAGTGCAAAAGTTGGGCTGCTAGGATTATCAAATCGTGCCCACTAAGGATATGTCCTGGACCGCTCGGATTATCGAATCGCGCCCACTAAGGATATGTCCTGGACCACTCAGATTATCGAATCGCGCCCACTAAGGATATGTCTTGGACAGCTCAGATTATCGAATCGCGCCCAGATATAATGCCAATATATCAAAAGCCTAGCTCTTTATAACTCCAAACTAAGCAAAGCCGGCCTATTGGCAAACTGACCTGCCGTATTCAGCCTACTTCGAAACATATATATATATATATAGTATAGTACGCACGACAACAACTGGCCTGAAAATCAATGAACGATATCATAATAGGCACGAGTAGAGTCGTGAGAATCATATGCATATTAGTCATGCAGAGAAAAAGATGCTTTACATACCTTAAACACTCTCAAAATAGTCCAAGTACAACCCAACTCCAACTTATGCTTCGAGATGCTCAAAGTCTACAAATAATCTATAACCATACCGAACAATTAAGTAAATACTTCTTAGCATTAAATTCCAAATTTACCCCTAATTCTATAAAAATTTCGGCAGCACTTCCCCTTAAAATTATGCTACCCCGAGATTCCAACTCGGCTCAAATCAACCAATATCAACATCAACAACAACTCACAATATCAACAATCATTTCCAATGCCACAATAACACTAATTATCATTATTTAACCATACTTACAAAACTGGACAACATACTTATTTTCACGTTTAGATGATGTCCAAGCATTCTTTTCCCTCCCAAGCATCATATTATACCAATTTCTAACATATTACAACACACATAAAACCTTAATCACACATAAAATAAGATAAATACTTACCTTAGCACTTCAACCCTTCACTTGAGCTAGGATTCCAAATCTTAAGGAAAGAAAGGTTTTCTTGCTCAAATACTACTTCCAAGCTACTAAGGGGACTCAAGATAGATGGATTAATACCAACAATTAATTTGTAGAATGAAAGAAAGGAAATTTTGATTTTCTCCCCTGCTAACCCGAGAGCTCTCTTGAGTGTGCTCTTATTTGTGGGTTAGTTTTGGTTTTTCTTAAGGTTCTTGGTTATTTTTCTAAGTGTAGAATAGTTAGAACATAAGAGATATTGTGTGTATATATCTACACAAATCTTGGCCCACACCATACACTTGCACCAATTGGAGAGTAAGTCAATTTAAGTGGGGCCTCTCTACACAAATCTTGGCCCACACCATACATCTGCACCAATTAGAGAGTAACACAATTTAAGTGGTGCCACAACAATTGTTCTAGAATTTTTTCCTAAGCATATAATTATTAAAAACAATGAAAGATAGTCTTATATGTATATATATATTTATCTATATACACCTCTTGCCAAGTGTACCACACTTGGCCCAAATAGAGTTCAAGACCCCAACTTTGCAATATTCCACTCTTGGTCCAAAACTTTCCAATAATATCTCTTTTGTCCTAAATTTTCCAATAATGACACTTAGGTTCTAAATTTTCATAACTGTTCCAATGCACAAAATACGAATTTTAATAGAAAGTTTGTTGGAAAATCCAGGATCCGATTAATTCATAAGTTTTCCAATGCACAAAATACGGGTTCTAACGTAGACATGACCGGCAAATGGGGAACCTGAAGAAATCCAAACAAGCCTCTTAGCATATCATTACACATCCTTGGTCATAGAAGTAATGTAAAACAACACAAGAAACATAAACAAAGGGGAATTGAGACTATGGGAGAGAGGTTAATACTCAAGTAACCATGCAAAAGTTTGGAAAACAAGGACAAGGGACTATAGGAAAGCTTGCATAACATCATAGTCAAGAGATGAAAGAGCCAAGGCTCATAACATAGATACATATCTTGTCCAACAACACATCTACTACATAAAACTTAGCAAGGGCCAAGATAAACAACCGAGCTCACCCTCATAGTCAAAATAGAACATAAAGAAGGATGTCTCAATACATAATAAGAGCAACATAAACTAAAGTCCCGGAAGTGGAGGACTCACCAACTAGCTTGAGCAGCACCAAACTAGCCACATGGAAGAGGATGGTCAACTTAAGCAACAGCTCCTACATGGTGATATCATGTAGGCAAGAGTATGCGTTAGTACGTTTGAATGTACTAAGTATGTAGGATGCAATGCAACAATAGATAGGCATCATAATCAAAATGCATAATATTAAGCAATAAGCATAATATAAAAATATAGCATGTATGATCAATCCTTAAATAAAACATGATCAAATAAATCATGCTCATATAGGATATCACATATGTAGAAGAGACCAAGCTAGCTATTCAAGGTATAAAACCCTTGGTGGTTGTGTGGTGTAAATCCCTCACATCATTGATGATAATCACACCTTATTAACATGGTGATGAAGTATAAACCCCCCACATGGTTGATGAGTATAAACCCCCAACATGGTTACTCGGGCTCTTATACCCCCAGATCAGGTATGGTCTAATGCAACACTTATTATAGAGTATATCATATACATAAGCTCAGCTCATCATTATATAGTCCATCATATCATATCTAATGCTTTCAACCTTCAACTCCTCAGAAACTATATTCGGATATTTTATCAACACTTAGAGGGTGTGTAATGCTAGTATAAAACCATGAAATATAGAGATAAAATCATTCAAGAAAATCCATTGTAAAACTATCAATCAACACCTTGCAACACCCTCAAGCAAACATCAAAGCCCCTTCTCAAACCTTACAATAGATCAAAGATTTATGGCTCAAAACATAGCGAAATAGTCACAACTTAACATAGTTTTAACATAGTGTGTAGTAAATTTTGTAATAATCAAGACTCATTTGTAAATCAACTTTAAATCATGCAATTTGAGTAAAAGAAGGCTTAGGTATCATGTATGAATGGAACCCATGAAAGAAACTCACATACCTTAACTTTGGAAAAGCTCTTGAAGAAGACTTTAATGGAGAGTTGAAGCTTGAATGAAATCCTTAAGATTGGTCTTGAGTTTTGGGACTTGAATCTTGAGAGTAATATTAGTCTATGGGTTTGAAGGAGTATTGGGGAATGTTTAGGATGATATGAGGGTGAAATAAGACTAACTATACGTAAAAACACATGTGCAAACACTTAGGCCCAAGACATAAAAGTCTTAGACCGAAGTCAAAAAATACACAGAAAAAGAACATTGGCACATCACGCCAACATCACACACAACATTCTGGAAATCACATTTTGCGATATTCAAA
The DNA here is from genome assembly GCA_000787875.1 of Solanum virginianum. NCBI lineage: Eukaryota > Viridiplantae > Streptophyta > Magnoliopsida > Solanales > Solanaceae > Solanum > Solanum virginianum. The sequence continues at coordinate 29,086 of DF360441.1, read as the reverse complement.
TTTTGATACGATTGCTCTAAAATTGAGGTTAAACCCTCTTCCACCTAAATCTGACCCCATGAAAAAGAATATAAAGTCAAATTTCTGAAATAACAAATGAATTTTGAGATATATGAAAATTAAAATTCTAGGCATTTTAAGGCACATTTTCGGGCACATTTTGGGGTTGTTTCATTTTCTAGGGCATATGGTGTTAGATGATGGCATTAATGTGGATCCTAAGAACATGGAGGAGATTAGCAATTGGCCTAGACCTTTGACTCCATCAGACATTAGAAGTTTCTTGGGTTTGGGCGGTTATTATCGAAGGTTTGTGAATGGCTTCTCTTCTATTGCTTCTCCTATGACTAAGTTGACACAAAAAAAGGAAAATTTTGTGTTGACCTCTGAATGTGAGAAGAGTTTCCAAACTTTGAAAGATAAGCTTGTCTTCGCTCTTATTTTGTCACTACCGGAAGGGTTGAAAGGATTGTTGTGTATTATGATGCCTTAAGAATTGGTTTGGGGTGTGTTTTGATGCAAAATGGTATGGTGATAGAATATGCCTCTAGGTAACTTAAGGTGTATGAGAAGAATTATCCTACCCATGATCTTGAATTGGAGGTTGTGGTGTTTGCTTTGAGAATTTGGCGTCACTACTTATATGGGGTTCATGTTGGTGTGTTTACGGACCATATGAGTCTCTAATATGTGTTCACCTAAAAAGATCTTAACTTGAGACAAAGAAGGTTGTTAGAGCTCCTTAAAGATTATGATATGAGTGTACATTATCACCCGACAAAGCTAATGTTGTGGCCGATGCTCTAAGTAGGGTATGTATGGGTAGTCTAGCTCATGTTGATGATGGTGAGAAAGAGGTAGCTATAGAGGTACACCAGTTGGCTAGATTAGGGGTTAGGTTGGATGACATTGACAATGGTAGTGTAGTGGTTATTGATGATTCTAAATCTTCCTTGATTGAGAAGGTAGAGGCAAAACAACATCTTGACCCTGTATTGCTAGAGTTGAAGCCCTTGGTGAGAGATGGTAAAGTGGAAGTTTTCTCCTAAGGGGGAGATGGTGCCCTTATGTGCTAAGGTAAATTATGTGTGCCAAATGTGGATGACTTGAGAGAATTGATCTTGAAGGAGGCCCATAATTCATCCTATTCCATTCACCCCAGTTCTACAAAGATGTATAGAGACTTGAAGGAAGTGTATTAGTGGGATGGTATAAAGATGGGCATTGCCAAGTTCATATCCGGATGTCACAATTGCCAACACATAAACGTCGAACATCAAAGGTTGGGTGGCCTAACCCAAGATTTAGATATTCCCACTTGGAAGTGGAAGGAGATCATCAAGGATTTTGTGGTTGGTTTTCCTAAGACTAGGAAACATTTTGATTCTCTTTGGTTGTTGTGGATAGAATGATAAAGTCGGCTAACTTCTTGCCGATCAAAACCACTTATGGTGCTAAAGATTATGCCAAGATGTATATACATGATTTGGTTAGATTTCATGGGGTGCCCTTGTCTATCATTTTAGATCGTGGTGCTCAATTCACTTCTCACTTTTGGACTCATCCAGCTCATCAAGGAGAAGGGGCTACACAAGTTGGGTTCTGGAATGCCATCACTATGTTGGACCATGCCATGACTAACCAATTGATTTAAGGGGCCCAATGAAATGCCCCAAAATGTGCTTCGGAATGCCCATAATCATAATTTCCATATATCTCAAAATTTGTGCGTGATATCAAAAATTTTACTTCATATTCTCGATCAGGGGGAAAAATTGAGTGGGCGATGGGTATGACCCGAATTTTAAAGGATCCGTAGCAAAAAATAATTTTCGCAAAATTTTGAATTCCAAAGAGCATCCGCGCCTTAGCCGCGATGCACCAGAGGAGCGGAGCAGTGTAAAAGTTTCCTTCATGTTGGGTTTGTCTCGCGGACCAGACGCAAACTAGTATAAATTTGTCCTTAATTTTTTTGTGTTGGCCAAGGGCATTGGGGTCATAGCCCCATGCCTTCTTATGCATGAATACACTCATACTTAGCCATTTTTCAACTCTATATCCCTCAAAACCCTCACAAAAACCTCTCCAAGACTTAACCAAATTTCTCATTCAAATTTCAAGGATTTTAAGACACTCATACTTAGCCATTTTTCAACTCTATATCCCTCAAAACCCTCACAAAAACCTCTCCAAGACTTAACCAAATGTCTCATTCAAATTTCAAGGATTTTAAGGTACTCTACATGAGGGTTTTACTACATGTTGGTGGTTGATTTGCATTAGGTATTCTCATCTTATTTCACTCTTGAATTTGAGGCTCCCAAGCCACCTACCTTTAAAGGTGCCAGGGATTGACTCCTTAGAATTACCCTTATTGTGCTTGAAGTTCATCAGGGCCTTAGCTTGGGTGATGGCTTTATCGATGGTGGATACTTGTCCCTGCTCAAGCTCCATTCTTATCCAATTCTGTAAGCCATTCATGAAGTGAAACATCATATCTTCCTCCGTAAGGTTAGGAATCTGAAGCATAAGGATTGTAAACTCCTTTATATAAGCCTATATGTTGTCGGTTTGCTTCAGTTCCCTAAACCTGTGGTTGGGTTCATAGACGACATTGTTCAGGAATAAGGTCTTCTTAAACTCATCCTTGAACTACTCCCATATGTTTATCATGCATAGCCCCTTCCCTATCTCGGCCTCCTTGCACTTTGACCATAACTAGCTATCTCTGTCATGTATTGTACGGTTGTGTGAATCTTTGTCTCATCACTATTTACTTTGTTGCACTTGATGTAATTCTCCTTCGGCTTGAGTAGAATGGAAGCGATATGGGTATCACTTTCTCATGTCCGCCTCGGCTTCTTATGTGGAACTTTCAACTTGTTGGTTCCTCCGAAGGACCTTGACTGAAGCTACATCTTTGTTTCTTAACCTCTTCACTTGTCTATCTAAAATCTCCACTGAGACCTCTTCATAAGTCAAATTATCTTGTACAACACCCAAAACATCCAAGGGCATAATAGCACTTGGGTCACCCACACACTTTCTCAACAAGGATACATGGAAATCTGGATGGACCATATTCATCTCCATAGGCAACTCCAACTCATATGCAACCTTACCCACTCTCCTGAAAACTTTATAAAGACCACAAACCTTGGGCTTAATTTTCCTTTCTTGCCAAACCGGACCACACTCTTCATGGGTGAGACTTTCAACTAAAACCAATCACTAACCTTAAACTCAAGATCTCTTCTTCTAACATTAGAGTGGGACTTTTTTCTACTTTGGGCTATTTTCAATCTCTCCTTTATCAACTTCACCATCTCCAAGGCTTCCACAACCAAATTCGGACCTAGCAAAGCCATTTTCCCCACTTCAAACCACCCAATCAAGGATCTTACAATGCCTACCGTAAAGAGCTTCAAAGGGAGCCATACCAATGCTTGAGTGGTAGCTATTGTTGTAAGCAAATTAAATAAGTGGAAGATGTTCATTCCAACCACGCTTAAATTCCAAAACACAAGCTCTAAGGATATCCTCAAGAGTTTGGATAGTCCTCTCGGCTTGACCATCCATTTGAGGATGAAAAGTCATGCTAAGCTTAACCTTGGTACCAAGACATCTTTGGAAGGACCCCCTATTTGCAAGATTTTACCTCTTGTAAGGATTTGATATTAATGCAAGGGTAATGTTTGATGATGATCTATTCTCATGGTTTAAGTTAGGCTCACCATTAGAGGTCAAGTATGTGTAAGAGCTACTAATGTCATGATTCCATGTTTATTGCAAGTTATTAAAGTATGATTATTATAAGTATTATGTGGGATTAGAGTTAGCACCAATGGATGGAGGGTTTTTCTCTCTTTCCTTGAACTATGTGCCAACATAGAATTATGTTATACCCTTGCTATACTAGTGGATGAATTTAGTTCACTCTCTCTTGAAATTCTTTCCGAAATGGAACAGGCTCCCGTAAGGTAAAATTTCTTATGAAATCTTTTCTGAAACGGGATAGGTTCTTGTAAGGGGGTTACTTCTCCGAAATAGGACAAGCTCCCGTAAGATAAAGTATGGTTTACCTTAGTAAGTAGACCATCTCTTTACCGATGAGGCGTAGTCATCGGGATTCCAAGTTGTAGCTTGCTTGGTGTTATTCATTGTCAGTTGAGGTCTCTTCCCATATATGTATTATGTTATATGGAAGTTTAATTATTTATAAGCATGTTTTACTTCAAATATTGATCATGCATGCCATATTGAGATTGTGCTTATCTATTGCCTATTACTATGCATTTTGACTATATTGGCTTATGTCTTGTTGCATTGCATCCTACATACTTAGTACATACAAATGTACTAACATATACTTTATGCCTACATGATATCATCATGTAAGGTATCCTCATGATCATCCTCCACATGGCTAGTGAGATCATTCGAAGATAAGCTTGGTGAGTCTGCATGTTCGGGGACACTATCTACTTTCTCTTTCTATCTCTAAGACTTCTTTATATTGAACATTTGATACTATGAGGGTTAACCCGAAAAGTGTCTTGGCCCGAGCTCCGATCTATGTTAGAGGTGTTGGAACAATTGACGTACTTATGCTTTGAGCTTGATCTTGAGTATTTTATGATTATCAAAGACTTCCCTTAGTCCTTTTTCCCTTATTTATATCTCTTGTTGTATTTACTTTGCTTCCACAACTAAGGATGTGTGATTGATATGCTAAGAGGCTTGTTTGGGGTTCCTTCGAGTTCCGCATTAGCCGTTGTCACAACCCAAGCATAGGGCCTAGAGGTGACATAGTGAATGGGAACCCTAAGGGATCCAAACAAGCCTCTTAGCATATCAATCACACATCCTTGGTCGCAGAAGCAAAGCAACAATAAGCAAGAGATATAAATAAGGATAAAAGGACTAAAGGAAGTCTTGATATTTATAATAACATAAAGGAGTCAAACTCAAAGCATAGATACATCATTTGTTCCAACAACATCTCTAAACATAGGTTGGGCGAGGGCTAAGACACTTTCTAGGCTCACCCTCATAGTATCAAATATTCAACATAAAGAGATAACAAAAGCAAGAGTAGCATAACTTGTATCCCTGAACTTGAGGACTCATAAAAAGCTTATCTTAATGATACCAAAATAGCCACATGGAGGATGATCGTAAGGTGCTCCGGTTCCTATATGGTGATATCATTTAGGCAAAAGTATGCTTTAGTATGTCTAAATATACTAAGTATGTAGGATGCAATGTATCAAGACAAAGCCAATATAGTCAAAATGCATAGTAATAGGCAATAGATAAGTATAATATCAATATGGCATGCATGATCAATGCTTGCAGTAAAACATGCTTGTAAATCATATAACTTGCAAATATGGATTACATGTGTAGGAAGAGACCATATCAACATAGTCCAAGCAAATTATCACTTGAACTCCAAGGCATGCCACCCGTTGGAAGGTGATTGAGGTACATAACTCTCAACGTTATAGTACGAACATGCCACCCCCGACGAGGTGATTGAGGTACATACCCCTCAATATGGTAGTACGATCATGCTACCCTCCGATAAGGTGATTGAGACTTGATACTCCCTCAACAAGGTGGTTGGGTATGCCACCCCCCAACAAGGTGGGGTCAACTTGCAACATAATAGATACTTTCATGAATTCAATACATATATACAATCGCTTGATCATCATATAGTCACTTGATTCATAACTCATGCAATAGATCATCAATAGCTCAAGAATCCTTGACAAGACATTTTATCAAACACTTGGCGGGTGTGCAATGCTAGTTCAAAATCATGAAATTCAAGAGTGAAATAATGTGAAAAAACTTAATGTAAATCAACCCAACAATGCATAGTAAAACCCTCATGTAAGATACCTTGAAATCCTTCATCAAATCTCATAATAGACCATAGTTTCATAGCCAAAACATGCATATACATAATGGATAAACCATCTCATACTTATAAGCTTGAAATAGGTAGACATGTGATTCCAATCAACATTTCACAAAACCTCAAATTTGGAGATTTCCTTGATGTAGATTTGAATTAGAACTTGAAGCTTGAATGAAATTCTTGAGATCCAGGATTAAGCTTGAGACACTTGAATTTGGATGAAATATTTGGTTTAGTGTTAGAGATGGTTTTTTGATAGTGCCTTAAGTGATATAGAGTTGAAAAATGACTAAGTATAGGTGGTTTTATACATAAAAAGGCATGGGGCCAACCAAAACCCCAATGCCTTAGGGCCGAAATGAAAAATTAAGGAAGTATGAACACACCTCCGCAACAGGTCCTCATCGCGGATGCCCTCTGGAAATTGAAATTTTGGCAAAAATGAAATATCGCTACGGGTCTTCTAAAATTGGGATTATACCCACTTCCCACTCAATTTTTCCCCTAATCAAGAATATAAAGTTGGATCTTCGATATCACGCATGGATTTTGAGATGTATGAAAATTTACGATAATGGGCATTTTCGAAGCATATTTTGGGGCATTTCAATATCTCTCCCATGGGAACATTCGTCCCCAATGTCAAAGAAGCATACATAAGAGAAGCAATCATGAGGATATAAGCCTGACAAGAATATAATAATGCACTTAAACACCATTTTCAAAAATCTCAACATAAGTGTCAAAAATCACCATAAACTTGTTGTAACAATGCATGCAAAATGACACAAGGGCTGAAACTTATGACTTAAAATCATACAGGGGACATAAATTTGTACCTTTAGGCCTGAGTATATGGAAGAAAGATGGATATTATTTTCACATGTCCGCCTCAGCTTCCCATGTGGCACTTTCAACTTGTTGGTTTCTCCAAGGAACCTTGACAAAAGCTACATCCTTGTTTCTCAACCTCTTCACTTATCTATCCAAAATTTCTACTGAAACCTCCTCATTAGTCAAATTAGCTTCTACCATACCCACAACATCCAGAGGTACAATAGCACTTGGGTCACCCACGCGTTTTCTCAACATAGATACATGGAAACCGAGTGAATCATATTCATATCAATGGCAAGTCCTACTCATAGGACACCTTACCAATCCTCCTTAACACTCTATAAGGACCTACAAACCTTGGGCTCAATTTACCCTTCTTGCCAAATCGAACCACACCCTTCATGGGTGAGACCTTCAAATAGACCCAATCACCAACCTTAAATTTAAGATCCCTTCTGCTCACATCAAAATAGGACTTTTGTCTACTTTGGGCTTTTTTCAGTCTCTCCCTTATCAATCTCACCTTCTCCGAGGTTTCCATGACCAAATCCAGACCAAGCAAAGCCATCTCCCCCACTTCAGACCACCCAACTAGAGATCTATAATGCCTACCATAAAGAGCTTCAAAAGGAGCCATACTAATGCTTGAGTGATAGCTATTCTTGTACAAATTCAATGAGTGGAAGATGATCATCCCAACTACCCTTAAACTCCAAAACAAAACCTCTAAGCATACCCTCAAGAGTTTGGATAGTTTTCTCGCCTTGGCCATCCATTTCAAGGTAAGCTTAACCTTTGTACCAAGACCCTTTGGAAAGACCTCCAAAAGTGAGAAGTGAATTGAGCACCATGATATGAAATGATAGATAAAGATATCCCATGCAATCTAACCAACTCATGAATGTTTGTACAATTTGGCATAATCCTCGGCACTATAAGTAGTTTTGACCAGTAAGCAGTGAGCCAACTTTGTCATTCTATCAACCACAACCCAAATAGAGTCAAAATGCTTTTAGTCTTAGGAAATCCAACCACAAAATCCATGTTGATTTTCGACCACTTCCAAGTAGGAATCTATATCTTAGGCTTGGTCACCCAGCCTTTGATGTTCGGCTTTAACTTGTTGACAATTGTGACATCCAAATACTAACTTGGCAATGTCTCTCTTCATACCACCCTACAAATACACCTCTCTCAAGTCTCTATACATCTTTGTAGAACTGGGGTGAATAGAATAAGAAGAATTATGAGCCTCATCTAGAATCTCCTTTCTCAAATCATCAACACTAAGCACACACAATCTCCCCCTTGGGAGAAAACCTCCACTTTACCATCTCTGACCAAGGCCTTCAACTTTGGCAAGGCAGGGTCAAGATCTTGTTTTGCCTTTATCTCCTCAATCAAGGAAGACTTAGAACCATCAACAACCACTACACCACCATTATCAAGTCCATCTAACCTAACCCCCAATCTAGCCAATCGATGGACCTCTCTAGCCACCTCTTTGCCACCATCATCAACATAGCCAGGAGGAGCATGTCACCATTATCTCCTTCACAAATAGGTACAGTCTTCTGCATAATGTTAATAAATTTACTCTTGCACCATTATCTCCTTCATAAGTGTTTGAAGATCATAAATGATTGACAGAAATAATGGGAAAGCAAAGGGGAGAGATAAAAAGTGAGCTTAAGGAAAAGAAAAGGCCAAGAGAGAAAAAAAGAGAGATGGATAAGGAAAAGAGAGAGAGGGCAGCAAACTAAGTAAAGAGGTATAAGAGGGTTTGAGTGAAAAATAAAAAGTTTTGGTGAGAGGAAAGAGTCTAAGGAAAAGAAAAATGAGAGTCTTTATGTAAAAGCCAAAGAGTGTTTGAATGCTAGAAAAGAGGAGCTGCCTATAGTACTACTTATTTACAAAGAAATGTTGATTAACTTTGAAGAACTAACTCCTTCTTTGCCAAATAGTGTTTTTTCTCTTTTGCAGAGTTTTGAAGATTTTTTTTCCTGATAATACTCCAAAGGGGTTGCCACCTTTGAGAGGGATTGAGAACCAAATAAACTTTGTGCCTAGGTCTCACTACCTAATAGGCCTTCCTATAGGAGTAGTCTTGCAGAGACCAAGGAATTACAAGGCCAAGTTAAAGAATTGCTTAAAGGGTTTTGTTCGAGAGAGCATGAGTCCATGTTTTGTTCCTGTCCTATTGGTACCCAAAAAGTATAGAACATGGAGGATGTGTGGGGATTGTAGAGCCATCAACAAGATAATGGTAAAATATCGCCATCCTATCCCTCGTCTTGATGATATGCTAGATCAACTAGATGGATCCAAAATTGTTTCTAAAATTGATCTTAAAAGTAGTTACCATCATATTCGTACGATTCCTATAGATGAATGAAAAACTACTTTTAAGAACAAATATGGACTTTGTGAGTAGTGAGTTATGCCTTTTGGGTTAACAAATGCACCCAGTACATTTATGAGACTAATGAATCATGTTTTTAAATATTTTCATGGAAACTTTGTTGTAATGTATTTTGATGACATCTTGATCTTTTCTCAAAATCTAGATAAACACTTAGAGCACCTAAAACAAGTTTTTGAAGTCCTTAGAAATCAGCGCTTATTTGCTAATCTCAAAAAGTGTACTTTCTGTGTGGATCGTGTAGTTTTCTTAGGTTTTATGGTCAATTCTAAGGGAGTTGAAGTAGATGGTGATAAAATCAAAGCAATCTTACTTTCTGTGTGGATCGTGTAGTTTTCTTAGGTTTTGTAGTCAGTTCTAAGGGAGTTGAAGTAGATGGTGATAAAATCAAAGCAGTTAAAAAATGGCCTAGACCTAATAGTGTAACTGAAGTTAGGAGTTTTCATGGACTTGCGTATTTTGCTCCTCTATTATAATTACCTAATTTTTTTAAAGTCTTTTGAAGTTGAGTGTGATACCTCTGGTAAGGGCATAGGAGATGTTTTGATGACTCCAAGCAACTTGCCTACTTTAGTGAAAAGCTAAGTGTAGCAATATTGAACTACTCAACTTATGATAAGGAGTTATTTGGTAAGGGCATTAGCTACATGGCAGCACTACTTGTGGCCTCGCGAATCCGTGGGCAAGACTGATCATGAGTCATTGAAGTATTTGAAGAGCCAAGGTAAACTTAGTCGTAGGCATGCTAAATGGATGGAGTTTATTGAAACTTTTCCTTATGTAATTGCCTACAAACAAGGAAAGGAGAATGTGGTTGCTGATGCGCTCTCACGAAGGTATGTTTTGATATCTACTCTTACTAAAATGACACTTTGGCTGACTTTCTCTTGAACTTTTGACCACATATTAACACATATTTATAAGCTGGTGATGCAGAAGCTTGGCCCTCTCACTTGGGCCTAAATGGGTCTCAAAGTTGATAGGCCTTGGCTGCCCATTTTCCTAATTTCTCTTCACTTAGTTTGGTCCCAATTAGTCAAGTTGGTTATGATGTACTTGGGCCCTTTTATTATCTATCTTGGGTTGTAAATATTATCCATTTATGATGCTAAAACATGAGCTAAAGCCACACCCTTAACCTTGACTTTATTCATTATCGGACATGGATAGATTCAGCGTCGAGCTTCGTCTCCATCTAGGTAGCAAATTTAAGCTAAGCAAATAGGTGACTCACCTGCTAGCTTCCTAAGTACTATAAGCACCTTACTTCTTTCACTTCATTTAAGGTTGTGACCTCGTCAATTTGACTTAAAACTTATATGCATTCGACCCTCTTAAGCATTAGACGTACATATCACCCTCCAATTCGAGATTCAAGCGCTTTTAAGAATTGGCGCTAATTTAGCAAGCTATATCATATTCATTTGCTCAGAACTAGTGTATGTGAGATGTGGGGTATTACATTCTCCCCTCTTAGGAACATTCATCCTCTAATGTTAGCATAACTGGATAGATTAACCAAGTTTAAACTTTTACTCAAGCAAATCTTTGACAATGCAATAAACATTCAAACACATGTATTAATGCCAAAATTTAGCATGTTGGACTTCTTCTTTAGCTTCAAATAAGTAACGGTACTTAGATCTCATCGCTTCCTCAGCCTCCCATGTTATCTCTTCTGCTTGTTGGTTCCTCCAAAGTACTTTACTAAAGCCATTTTTTTTATTACTTAGCTTCTTAACTTGACGATCTAGAATAACAATAGGTACCTCTTCATAGGTCAGATCTTCTGTAACCTACACATCTTCAATAGGAGTGATACGGGATGAGTCACCTATGCATTTTTGAAGCATTGAGACATGAAAAACTGGATGAACCATTGAAAGCTCTTGGGGTAGCTCTAATTCATATGCAACCTA
>DF360441.1:0-17888 GCA_000787875.1 Solanum virginianum | reverse complement strand
CCTTATATGGCCCTATGTAACATGGGCTCAGTTTTCCTTTCTTACCAAATCTCATAACCCCTTTCATTGGAGATACCTTTAAAAATACCCAATCTCCTATTGAGAACTCCAGTCCTCTCCTCCTAGCATCCGTATATGATTTTTGATGACTTTGGGCTATTTCTAGCCTCTGTTGTATTGTACTAACTTTTTCCTTGGCTTATTATACTAGATCCAGCCTAAGAAAGGTGGTTTCACCCACTTCAAACCATCCAATTGGTGACCTACATTTCCTTCCATATAAAGTTTCATAAGGTGTCATCTTGATACTTGAGTGGTATTTATTATTATAGGAAAATTCAATAAGTGGAAAATGGGCCACCCAACTCCTTTAAAGTCCAATGTACAAGCTCGCAACATATCTTCAAGTGTTTAAATAGTGCATTTTGCTTGACCGTCTGTCTGAGGGTGGAAAGTTGTACTCAAATTCACTTGTGTTCCTAAACTCCTTTGGAAGAACTTCCAAAACTTTGCAGTGAACTGAGCTCCCCAATCAGATATAATGGAAATTGGGACCCCATGTAGCCTGACTATCTCTTTGATGTGTAATTTTGCATACTCTTTAGCTATATAATCACTCTTAACTGGTAAGAAGTTTGCTGACTTTGTGAGTCTATCAACTATTACCCATATGGAATCAAATTCTAAAATGAGCGAGGCAACCTAGTAACAAAATCCATATTGATCATATCCCACATCCATGTTGGAAGCTCTATACACTGCATATAACCTCCCGGCCTTTGGTGCTCTACTTTGACTTGTTGGCAATTTGGACATTGAGCAACAAATTCTGCAAGGTCCTTTTTCATGCCTCTCCACTAAAACATTCCCTTTAGGTCATGATACATCGTAGTTGATCCTAGATGGATGGAATATCTAGAATGATGTTTTTCCATTATCCTCTTTCTTAGTCCATTAATATCAGGCACACATAATCTATTTTGGCAATAAAGTACTCCATTTGTGTAAGGTCAGAGCCCTTTATCATACCCCGACTCACCTTAAGTCGTAAAATAGGATCCTCAAACTATTTTTTCTTTAACCTCCATTACCAATGAAGACTCCATAGCATTATGCACAACAACCCCTTCCTTTGGGGTTTCAAGAAGGTGAACTCCCAAATTAGCTAGTTGTCGTAGATCTTTAACCACCCCTTGACTTACCACGACCTGATCACCAATATTCATGATTGCCTTACAACTCAGAGAATCGCCTATCACATTAACAAATTCATTCACTACTGAAATATATCAACAAATTCATTCACTATTGGAACTGAGCTTGATCACCAATATTCACGATTGCCTTACGACTAAGAGCATTGACTACCATATTTTCCTTCCCCGAGTGGTAAAGTATATCAATGTCATAATCTTTTATTAGCTCTAGCCATCTCCGCTGTCTTAAGTTTAGGTCTTTCTGCTTAAAGATGTATTATAGGCTCTTATGATCAGTATATATGTCAACGTGAACACCATACAAATGTGGCGCCATATTTTCAAAGCAAACACAACTGCTGCTAGGTCAAGGTCATGTGTTAGATAGTTTCTCTCATACGGTTGTAGTTGTCTAGAGGCATAAGCAATTACCCTACCATACTGTGTCAGTATACACCCTAAGCCAACTCCTAAAGTATCACAATACATGGCATACCCCTCGGTGCCTTCTGGAAGTATTAGCATAGGTGCAAAAGTTAGCTTATCCTTCAGCATTGGAACTTGGTTATTTCATGTGTCAACTTCATTAGAGGTGCGAAAATAGAAGAAAAATTTTCAACAAACATTCTGTAATAACCTGCCAACCCTAGGAAGCTCCGGATCACAAAGAACTTGTAACACCTATCGTATGTGATTTGCATGGTCTTCTTCTGATCTTGAATATAATAAAATATCATCTATAAATACTATCACGAATACATCCAAGAATGGCTTGAATACCCTTTTCATTAGATCCATAAAAACTACTGGTGCATTCATTATCCTAAATGACATAACAAGAAATTCAAAGTGACAACAACGTGTTTTGAAAGCCATCTTAGGTATATCTTTCTCATTCACCCTCACTTGGTGATAACCTGATCTCAAATTAATTTTTGAAAAGCATTTGGCACCCTGTAACTGATCAAATCAATCATCAATCCTGGGGAGGGGGTATTTATTCTTAATTGTCACCCTACTCAATTATCAATAATCAATTCGCATTCTCAAGGTGCCATCCTTCTTACATACAAATAGCACTAGTGCACCCCAAGGGAACATATTAGGTCTTATAAAACCCTTCTCCAATAAGTCTTTTAACTGCTCCTTTAATTCACGCAATTTTGCCAGGGCCATTCTATATGGAGGGATAGAAATAGATTGAGTGCCTGGAAGTAAGTCAATACCTACTTCTCGTTCTGGAGGTAAACCTGGAAGATCTTTAAGAAAACACATCAACGAATTCATTCACTACTGGCATTGATTGAAGAGTTGGCGATTCTTCCTCCATATCCCTTACTCTAACTAAATGGCATATATACCCCTTAGATATCATCTTTCTTTCCTTAAGATAAGAGATAAACTTACCCTTTGGTGCCCCAGTATTGCCTTTCCATTCTAGAACTGCCTCATTTGGAAAGTGGAAGTACACTCGCTTAGTTTGGAAATCCACAGTGGCGTAGTAAGAACCAACCAATCCATACCTATTATAAGATCGAATTCCACCATTTCTAGCTCAATAAGGTCAGCCAATGTGTCATGGTCACAAATAGTTACTACATAGTCATAATAGAACCTTCTTGGCCATAATACATTCACAGGTTGGTGTAGACACTTCAGATGGTTTGTTTAATAATTTGGGTGTTCTCTTAAGCTTTCCAACAACTTGTGGAGTGATGTATGATAGTGTAGAACCAGGGTCAGATAATGCATATACATTATGTGAAAAGATGGACAATGTGCCTGTGACCAAATCGGGTGAAGCTTCAAAAATTTTGCCAACTCCCCAGAGCATAAGTGCGATTCTAGACTCCGCTAGAGCTAGCGGCCCCCTAATTTGAGATTCAAGCGCTTTAAGAATTAGCGCTAATTTAGCCAAGCTATATTATATTCATTTGCTCAGAACTAGTATATATAAGATGTGGGGTGTTACATACTAAACCCTCAATGTGGTTACCCAGGCCAACTACCTCCCAAGCGAGCCAATTGAGGTACCAACCCCTCAATGTCGTTACCCGAGCCTATAACCCCCGAGCAAGGCATGGTCAACTCACAACACTATAGAGGAAAATGACACATATATACATTCCTTTCATCATGATAAAGTCATTCAAATTATAAGTCATGCTTTAGACCTTCAACAACTCAAGAATCCATAACCAGACATTTTATCAAACACTTGGTGGATGTGTAATGCTGTCATGCTTTAGACCTTCAACAACTCAAGAATCCATAACCAGACATTTTATCAAACACTTTTGGCAGGTGTGTAATGCTAGTGTAAAATTATGCAATTCAAGAGTGAAATCATGCAAAAAAAATTCAATGTAAAACCACCCACCAATACTTGGTAATACCGTCATGCAATATATATCAAAACTCTTCACCAAATCTCTAGATAGATCCAAGATTCATAGGTCAAAACATGCTAAAACAGTCATACTTTTACAAAACTCCAACATAGTTCATAGTCAAATTCATAGTAAGTAAGACCCACAAGTAAATCAACTTAGAAATATGAGATTTAGGTAAAAAGGAAGCTTGGGCACCATGGGTTAAAGGACACAATGGTTGAAGCCCACATACCTTAACTTTGGAGAATTCTTGATGAAAGTTGGAAATGGAGACTTGAAGCTTGAGTGAAATCCTTAAGATACGGATGTGTTTTGGGACTTGAAATTTGGAGTGAAATGTTTGTCTAAGTTTCAGAGAGTATTGGGGAATGTCTTGTATGATATGAAGGTGAAATATGGTTAAGTATAGGTATTTTCATGCATAGGAAGACTCAAGCCCAAGACCCAAAAGCCTTGGACTGAGCAAGAATATTATGCAAAAATAAAACTGGTCCACGATGGACGCGGTCGCGTTACCATCGCGGATAGACACTGTTCTGTACAAACTTGGAAAAATTAAATTTTGCTATAGCTGCTCTAAAATCAGGGTTAGACCTATTTCCCACTCAATTTTACCCTCTGATCAAGAATATGAAGTTGGATTGTCAATATCACGCAGGATTTTGAGATATATGGAAATTACAATTTTGAGCACTTCCGAGGCACATTTCAAGGCATTTTTTGTGGTCATTTCAATTGTATTCTATGTAGTAGATCACATAGTCTTATATGTCAGTTAAGGTCTACTTTCATAAGTTTATGATCCCATGATTTGTTTCCATTATATGTGTTATCTCATGCTTCGACTCTTATTCAGATTAAGTTGTATTCCTTGTGCATGCTTAAGCTCACTTTATGTATCATTCATCTCATACGTACTTATATATGTTATATTTATGAATAATTGTCATGACCCAAGCTTAGGGCCTAGATGTGACACGAAGAATGGGGAACCCAAAAGAAACCTAAACAAGCCTCTTAACATATCATTACACATCCTTGGTCACGGAAGCATTTGAATAACAATAGAGCATAAAACAAGGATAAGGGGTTAAGGGAGGTCTTTCACAACATAAAACATCAAAGAGTCAAAGCTCATAGCATCATTACATAACTTGTCCAACAACACCTCTAGGCTTAGAATTAAACGGGGGCCAAGACAACTTTCTGAGCTCACCCTCATAGTCAAAAAATATATGAATAGATAATGAAAGTCTTTACATAACATAAGAACAAAAGATATCGTCCCCGGAGTTAAGGACTCACCAAACTTGCTTTGAGAAGATAGTATTAGCCACACGGAGGAAGGGGATGATCGTGAGGAGCTCTAGTTCCTACATGATAACATCATGTAGGCATAGAGTGTGCATTAGTATGTTTTGAATGTACTAAGTATGTAGGATGCAATGCAGCAAGAGCTAGGCAACATAATCAAAATTCATAATCTTAAGCAAGAGATAGTATATTGGCAACATGGCATGCATGAACAACGGTTGAAGTAAAACACGCTTATATATGACATATTAGATGTGTAGGAAGAGACCATTATCCTAGACCAAGCAACTTCGTACTTGGAATCCAAGGCATGCCACCCGCTTGGAAGGTGGATGAGGTATCTACCACTCATCTTTGGTAGTACGGGATTGCCACCACCCGACAAGGTGGATGACGTATATATAATCTATGGTAGTTCGGGATTGCCACCACCCAATAAGGTGGATGAGGTATATAGCCTTCATCTATGGTAGTACGGTATTGCCACCACATGAAAAGGTCGATGAAGTATATACCCCTTATCTATGGTATGGTCACTTGCAACACTATAGATACTTTTCATTAATTTAACACATTTATACATTCCTTTCATCATCATAAAGTCATTCAAGTCATAGTTCATGCAATGGATCATCAATAGGTCAAGAACCCTGAACTAGGCATTTTATCAAACACTTGGTGGATGTGTAATGCTAGTGTAAAATCATTCAATTCAAGAGTGAAATCATGCAAGAAAGCTTGAAGTACATCAACCTACTAACACTTGGTAATACCACCTTCCAACATACATTGAAACCCCTCATCAAATCTCAAAGCAGATCATAGATTCATAGCTCAAAATATGCTTAAATAGTCACCTTTTTACAAAACTCCAACATAGCTCATAGTCAAATCATAATAAGAAGACCCATAAGTAAATCAACTTAGAAACAAACAATTTATGTACAAAGGAAGCTTGGGTACCATGGGTGAAAGGATCCAATGGTTGAAACCCATATACCTCAACTTTGGAGAATTCCTTGATGAAGATTGAGATGAGAACGTGGAGCTTGAGCAAATTCCTTAAGATCTGTAATGAGTTTGGAACCCTTGATTTTGAGTAAAATATTTGGCTAAGTTTTGAGAAGGTTTTGGTGAATATCTTGTATGATATGAAGGCGAAATATTTCTAAGTATAGGTATTTTTACGCATGGCAAGGCTTAGAGGCCTAAGACCCAAAAGCCTTGGACCGAACAACAAAAATTGGGCAAAATTACCAATTATCCGCGCCCTGGCCGTGTCGCAATAGGGGCACGAATTGTCACTGGAATTTGCAAATTATGGAAAATAAAATTTTGATATGGTCACTCTAAAATTGGGCTTAGATCCATTTCCCACTCAATTTCCCCTTCATCAAGAATATGAAGCTGAATTTTTGATATCAGACACGTATTCTGAGATATATGAGAATTATGATTATGGGCACTTGCGAGGCACATTTTTTGGCACTTTTTGGGGTCATTTCAATATCTCTCCCATGGAAACATTCATCCCCCAATGTCAAAAAAGTGTACATAAGAAGAGTAATCATGAATAAATTAGCCCCAACAAGAATGCAATAATGCACTTAAGCATCATTTCAAAAATCTCAACATAAGTGTCAAAATCACCATGAACTTATCAACATAAACATGAATGTATGCAAATGATATAAAGGCCTGATACCTGAGACATGAAATCACATAGACAACTTAGAATTAATTCCTTAGGCTTGAGTAGAATGGAAGAGATAGGAATATCACTTTTGCATGTATGCCTCGGCTTCCCATGTGGCACTTTCAACTTGTTGGTTTCTCCAAAGAAGCTTGACGGAAGCAACGTCCTTGTTCCTCAACCTCTTCACTTGCCTATCCAAAATTTCTATTGGAATCTCTTCATAAGTCAAAATGTATTCAACAATACCCACAAATCAAGAGGCATAATAGCACTAGGGTCACCCACACACTTTCTCAATATAGACACAAGGAAGACTAGATGAACCATATTCACATCATTGGGCAATTGCAACTCATAGGCCACCTTACCAATCCTCCTCAACATACTGTAAGGACCCACAAAAATCTATGACTCAATTGTCACGACCCAAGCCTAGGGCCTAGACGTGACTGGCGAATGGGGAACCTGAAAGAACCCCAAACAAGCCTCATAGCATATCATTATGCATCTTTGATCGCGGAAGCAATTAAAATGACAATGAGAGATAAACATATAAAAGGGAATTGGGGCTAAGGGTAAAATTCCATATCATATCATCAACAAAACAAGAGAGTCAAGGCTCATATCATAGATACATAACATGTCCAACAACACCTCTACTACAAAGATAAGAGTAGGGGCCATGATAAACAACTGGGCTCACCCTCATAGTCAATATATAAATAAAAGAAAGATAGTCTTAATACATAGCAAGATATCACAAGTAACATTCCTGGTATGGAGGACTCACCAACTAGATTGAGAGATAATTGTACTAGCCACATAGAGGAGGAGGATGATCAAGTGGTATACCGATTCCTACATAGTGATATCATGTAGGCATAGAGTATGTATTAGTACGTTTGAATGTACTGTGTATGTTAGAATGCAATGCAACAATAGATATGCATCATAGGAAAAATGTATAATAATCCTCATTAGGTAGCGTAATAGCAAGATTGCATGTATGATTAATGCTTACATAAAAGATGCTTACATAGAACATAATACATGTGTAAGAAGAGACCACTACCATATTGGTAGATCATTGCAACCTATGACCCTTGATGATTGATGTACAAATCCCTTCAATTAGTTGCTAGATCGTCTCACCCTACAACCTGTGGTGACTAGGGTATGAACCCCCGACATGGTTGCCAAGGTACAAAACCCTCGACATGGTTGATGGATCATCACAACATGCTACCACCCATGGTGACTGAGGTACAAACCCCCCAAAATGGTTATCAAGGTACAAACCTCTCGACATGGTTATCAAGGTACGAACCCCTTGACATGGTTACTCGGCACAAAACCCCCAGTAGGCATGGTCACATTCCAACACTATAGAGAATACCATATACATACATTCATCTCATCATCATTTTATCAACATTTCATCATCATAAAGCCATTCAACTCATAAGACATGCATAGGTCCTTCAATTCCTCAAGAACCCATAATTGGACATTTTATCAAACACTTAGAGGGTGTGTAGTGCAAGTGTAAAAACTATGAAATTCAAGAGTGTTATCATGATATAAAATTTGATGTAAAACCTTTAATAGATACTTGGTAACACCCTCAAGAAATATATATCAAAACCCTTCATCAAATCTCAAATTAAATCTTAGATTCATAGCTCAAAATATAGTAAAACAGTCACAATTTCATAGACCCCAACATAGTGTGCAGCGATTTTTCATAATTAATAAGACCCATTTGTAAAGCAACTTTGAATAATGAAATTTAGGGTAAAAGGAAGCTTGGCATCATGGGTCAAAGGAACCTATGAAAGAAACCCACATTCCTTAGCTTTGGAGATGAACTTGATGAAGATTGGAGATGGAGACTTGAAGCTTGTATGCGATCATTTAAATCAGGATGAGTTTGGAGACTTAAGTTTAGGAGATGAAATATTAGCTAAGTGTTTGAATGGGAATTGGGGAATGTTTTGAATGATATGAGGGTGAAAATTTTCTAAGTAAAGATATTTTCACGTTTGGGAATACTTAGGCCCAAGACCCAAAAGTCTTAGACCGCACAAAAGTTAACTAGGCAGAAAACAAAAAGGTCCGCATCATAGACCTATCGCAAAGACAAGATTTCTTCATCTGCGCGCCCTAGCTACATCTTGCCAGGGGCACGCAAACTGATAAGATCGAGGTTAGAAACAATACTAAGATGGAGTGAATACTAGAATGCAGAAGCAACAACAAAAAAAGAAAGATAAAAACTAATTAATGATATGGGAAATTAAAAGGAAAGATCCAAGAATTTCCAAGAAATTGATATTCTAAGGCTTTGACAAGATCCAAGTAACAACGTGAAGATTTATGGGAAAATTCTAACGCCTTTACTTGAGAAAATGAATCAAAATGTTAGATTTGGATCTTGATATAGGGTCCTTGGACATCCAAGAGTCCTTAGGTTAGGCCCAAGGGGTATCCAAAAGCTAGAAAGACAATTACAAGGTAAATTCTACTCTAGAAAGGAAATAAAGTTACCTTAACAAGGAATAGACCTAGTAGTTCTAGGAAAGCATTAAATGGTACTAGGATACCTTAAATAAAACAAGGAAAACATTAATAACCTATATATAAATAAGGAAATAAGGTAAAACCCAACTAGGAAAAGAATCTTGAAAATTTTGAAAAGTTTGACTAGTCTTCTCTGCAAATTTGGCCAGAAAGCAATCTTTGTTGTGGCTGATTCTTGCACTCTTCTTGGCCTTATTTGCGTGAAATTTAACCTTAAAATTCTTCATTTTGGACTTGAATTCAGGCTACGAAATAATTGTACCATTTGGACAATTCATCCTTCCTGGGCTTTAGCTCTTCTTCTCCGACAAGACACCTTTGGATATGCAATTGAAGCCTATTGAGCTTATCATTAAACTCCTTGGTTTGAGATCTTGTTATGGGCCTCCTTAGATCTTTTAAAGATTCAATCCTTTTCATCCTTGTCCTTCAATGGAGTAGAGCTTTGTATGATGCTATCACAAACCTCACTAGAATTTGCATTTTTGAAAAATTGAAATTGCTAATCGCTTGCTCTTAAATCAGGGTTAGACCCATTTTCCACTCAATTTGACCGCCTGAACAAGAATATGAAGTTGAATTTCCTATATCACGCATGGATTTTGAGATATATGGAAATTACGATTTCAGGCACGTTTTTGGGGTCGTTACAATATCTCCCCCTTGGGAACATTCATCTCCAAATGTCAAAGAAAAGTATCTGAGAGATGTAAACATGACAAATTTCAGCCCACATAAGGATGCAACAATGCACTTAAACATAAACATTAATTCAAAATCTCAACATAAGAGTAAAATCAGCATGAACTTGTCGAATTAAACATGAATGTATGCAGATGTCATGGGCTGAACCTATACTTGAAATCATATAGAGGACTTAGAGTGATACCTTAGGCTTGAGTGGAGTGGAAAAGATAAGGATATTATTTTTGCATGTCCGCTTCGGCTTCCCATGTAGCATTTTTGACTTGTTGATTGCTCCAAAGGACCTTAACGGAAGCCACATCCTTGTTCCTCAATCTCTTCACTTGCCTATCAGAAATCTGAATCGAAACTTCTTCATATGTCATGTTGTCTTCAACTACCCCCATAAAATCAAGAAGTACAATAGCATTGGGATTACCCACACACTTCCTCAACATCGACACATGAAATATTGGATGAACCAATTCCGGTTCTCTAGGCAAATCCAATCCATAGACCACCTTACCAATCCTTCTCATCACCCTATAAGGGCTCACATATCCAGGGCTCAACTTGCCCTTCTTAGCAATATGGACCACACTCTTCATGGGTGATACCTTCAAATAAATCCAATCATCAATTTTGAATTCAAGCTCCCTTCTCCTCACATCGGCATAAGACTTTTGATGACTTTGGACTATGTTCAACCTTTCTCTAATCATTTTAACCTTCTCAAGAGCCTCCATAACCAGGTTTGGTCCCAGCAAGGCCACCTTACCAACTTCAAACCACCCAACCAATCTATATCATCTACCATAAAGAGCTTCAAATGGAGCTATAACGATGCTAGAATGATAGCTATTGTTGTAGGCAAACTCAATCAATGGGAGATGATCATCCCAACTACCTTTAAACTCCAATACACAAGCTCTAAGCATATCCTCAAGGGTATAAATGGTCCTTTTAGCTTAGCTATCCATTTGAGGGTTGAAGGCCATAGAAAGCTTAACTCTAGTACCAAGACCCCTTTGGAAGGACCTCCAAAAATGTGAACTAAATTGAGCTCCATGATCTGATATGATGGATAAAGGAATCCCTTGCAATCTTACCAAGTCATGGATGTATAACCTTGCATACTCTTCAGCACCATACATGGTCTTAACTGGTAGAAAGTAGCTGATTTCATCACCATATCAACCACAACCCAAATGGAATAAAAACCCTTCCTAGTTTTGGGCAACCAAACTACAAAGTCCATATTAATCTCTTCCCACTTCCAAGTAAGGACCTCTATGTCTTGGGTTAGGACACTCAGCCTTTGATGTTCGGCTTTGACTTATTAAAAACTATGGCAACCAGAGATAAATTTTGCAATATCCATCTTCATGCCTCCCCACCAATACAATTCTCTCAAATCCCTATACATTTTAGTAGAACCGGGGTGAATAGAATAGGATGAACTGTGAGCCTCATCAAGAATTCTCTCTCTCAACCCATCAACACAAGACACACATAACCTACCTTGGTATCTAAGTGCACCATCTCCACCTTGGGAGAAAACCTCCACCTTCCTATCATAAACCAAGGCGTTCAATTCTAGCAAGGAGAGATCAAGATCTTGCTTAGCTTTCACCTCCTCAACCAATGAAGATTTAGAACCATCCACAAAAACAACACCACCGCTATTCACTTCCCCCAATCTAGCCAAATGATGGACCTCTCTAGCCACCTCCCTATTACCACCATCAACATGAGCTAGGCTACCCATAGACACCCTACTCAAAGCATCTGCCACCACATTATCCTTACCCGAATGACAATGCACCATCATATCATAGTCCTTAAGAAGTTCTAACCATCTCCTTTGCCTCATGTTAACATCTTTTTGAGTGAGGACATATTGGAGGCTCTTATGATTAAAACCCAACTAGGAAAAGAATCTTGAAAATTTTGAAAAGTTTGACTAGTCTTCTCTGCAAATTTGGCCAGAAAGCAATCTTTGTTGTGGCTGATTCTTGCACTCTTCTTGGCCTTATTTGCGTGAAATTTAACCTTTAATGCAAATACCACAGCGGCTAGTTCAAGATCATGGGTAGGGTAGTTCTTTTTATGCACCTTGGGTTGCCTAGAAGCATAGGCTATGGCCTTACAATTTTTCACTAGAAACAACCCAACCCAACTCTAGAAGCATCACAATACATAATAAATACCTCTAGCCCATTCGATAGTGATAATATAGGAGCTGACACAAGCTTATTATTCACGATTTAAAATCTCCTCTCACACTTATCAGTCCACACAAACTCAGCCTTCTTTTGAATTAATTTTATCATAGGGGAAGCAATAGAAGAGAACCCATTCACGAATCTTCGTTAATACCCTGCTATGCCTAAGAAACTCCTAATGTCTGACAGGTTCAATGGTCTAGGCCAATTTTTAATCATATCGGTCTTCTTAGGATCCACCTTAATACCATCCCCCGACGCCACATGTCCTAGGAAAGCAGTGTCCTTCAACTAAAATTCACATATAACTTCTCTATCTTCAACAACACCCACACCACATGCCCTAAGAAGGTAACCTCTTTCAACCAAAATTCACACTTTTCATATTTAGCATATAGCCTCTCCTTCCTTAATCTTTGCAACACAACCCTCAAATGAGCCTTATGCTCCTCCTCACCATCACCTTCACTTGATGATACCCGGACTGGACATCAATCTTAGAGAAATGGCCAGCCCCTTGCAATAGGTCAAACAAATCATCAATCCTTGGAAGAGGATACCTATTCTTGATGGTGACCCTATTAAGTTGCCGGTATTCAATACACATCCTAAGGGACCCATCCTTCTTTTTCACAAACAATATCGGTGCACCCCATGGTGATTGGCTAGCCCTAATAAATCCCTTCTCCAACAAGTCCCTCAGAACCATCAACTCCTTCAAATCCATCGGGGCCATACAGTAAGGGGGAATAGAAATGGGTTGAGTATCGGAAAGGAGATCTATACCAAAGTCTATTTCCCTTTCGGGAGGAACACCAGGAAGCTCATTAGGGAAGACATCAAGAAACTCATTAACCATCGGAATCGACTCTATAGGAATTCGGGAGGAATACCGGGAAGGTCATTTGGGAAGGCATCAAGAAACTCATTTACAAACAGAACCGACTCTATGGGGTGGACCTTGGACTCCATATCCGTAACCCTCACAAGATGATAAAAATACCCTTTGGAGATCAATCTATAGTGTTTAATGCAAGAGATGAACCTACCTTTGACCACCACGTCCCAACTCTCCCACTCAAGGACAGGCTCATTTGGGAATTGGAATTTTACCCTATGGGTTCTACTATCAATAGAAGCATAGTATGCATGCAACCAATCTATCCCAAGAATAACATCAAAATCAACCATTGTCTAACTCAATAAGATCACAAGGCAATATTTTATACAAGATGCAAATGGGACTATTTCTATAGAATTTTCTAGCAATAATAGATGCACCAATAGGGGTAGATACCTCATATGACTCATACAACAACGCAGAACTTTTTGGTAACAAAGAGGGTAACAAAAGAAAGAGGGGCACCCGGATCAATCAATGCATACACATCAAAGTAAAAGATTTTCAACATACCGATAACAACATCAGGGACCTCATCAACCCCTTGCCTTCAATGCAAAGCATAAAATCGATTGTGCCTTGGGGAACCACCTTGTCGGCCACCTCTCCCCAAAGAAATCATATTAGCACCTTGTGGACAAACCTCCTTGCCCTTGTTGCAATTTCGAGGGCAATCCACCTTTTTGTTACCCATTTCCCCACAACTATAGCTGCATTAGTATCTCTCAAGCATGGGTCCTTTTGATCCTTACCACACCTAGGAAACACCTCATTAGGAACCACCACACCAATACCTTGGGTTCTTGGGAAGTCATTGGCAAGTCCCTTATTAGAAGCATGAGAAGACCCTTGGCCTTGGTGGAACTGGCCACCCTTTTGGATTTGGAACTTGCCATCAAAATAGGCCCTATTAGCATCATGTCCCCTTCTTTTCCTCAATTTCTCCTCTTCCATTTTCTCAGCGTAGGTCATCAAATTTGACAAATCCATATCACTAATCAACATGGCGGACCGACAATCCTCACTAACCAAGTCGAAAACATCCATCACAAATTTGTTCATCCTAGATCTTAAGTCAGCCATCAAATGTGTATCATACTTCTTAAGTTGATTGAACTTGAGAGCATACTCCCTCACACTCATAGACCCTTGTCTCAAATTCATAAATTCTACCAACTTAGATTCCCTAAGTTCAAGGGGGAAGAACCAGTTAAGGAAGGCCACCTTGAACTCCTCCCAAGGTACCACATAGTTGACTCCCTTTTCCTCCTTCAATTGGTTATACCATATTTATGCCACCCCTTTGAGTTGGTAGGCCATCAACTCTGCCTTATTCTCCAACCTCACACCTATGATAGACAAAATCTTTTAGACCTCATCAATGAATTCTTGAGGGTACTCACTCACCTTTGACCCATGGAATTTTTGGAGATTCATTCTTATGAAGTCTCTCACTTGAGAAGCCAGTGTTGGAGCATGAGGGGCTTGGTCCCCTTGATTGTCTTGATTAGCAACAACTTGTGCAAGCAAGGTGAGAACATCCCTAAGCTCTCCATTGGCCAGTTCCTCCTCGGGTGTGCAGGCTCATCTTCCTCTTGTCTTAGGAATGATCAAGCATAGCAAAAGACAATTGTTAGGGGGAAAACTTACTTCAACTCATAGGACAACTTAGAATATAAAGAAGGAAAACATTTCGTAAAATATCTCATAGCCTCCTACTCATAGTTGTGGTGCACAACATAACCATCAATAAGACCTAATAAATATTGTGTGTTGAACTCTGAGGATCTAACAACCTAGTGCTATGATACCATCTTTGTCATGACCCAAGCCTAGTGCCTAGATGTGACTGGCGAATGGGGAGCCTGAAGGAACCCCAAAGAAGCCTCATAGCATATCATTACACATCCTTAGTCGGAGAAGCAATTGAAATGAAAATAAGAGATAAACATAAACAAGGGATTCGGCCTAAGGGTAAATATCCATATCATATCATTAAGAAAACAAGATAGTCAAGGCTCATAACATAGATACATAATATGTCCAACAACACCTCTACTACATAGATAAGAATGGGGCCAAGATAAACAACTGAACTCAATCTCATAATCAATACATAAATAAAAGAAAGATATCAAAATGCACATGTCCAGAAGATGCATGTTGCAGAGATGAGGATGTTGAAATAGATGTGTGATCACACCAAGAGTGATAAGGTTAGGAATGAGACTGTTCAAGAGAAGCTAGAGGTGGCTCCGGTGGCTGATAAGATGAGGGAAGCAAGACTGCGATGGTTTAGATATATGCAGAGGAGTACCGATGCTCTTATTAGAAGGTGCGAGAGGTTGGTCTTAGGAGCTATACGAGGGGTAGAGGTATATTGAAGAAAGTACTGGGGGGGAGGTGATCAGACATGATATGGCAAAACTTGGTGTCACTGAGGACATGATCCTAGATAGAAAAAAGTAGAGATCACAAATTAGAATAGTAGGCTAATTGGTAGGATTAGGTGGATGTATGGCATTGGGGTGTAGTAGGTTTAGGTGGAGGATATGTTTTTTATATAATGTATTCTCATTATCTGTCATATATGTGCTAGTTTTTTTCATATTTACATACTGTCATGTGCTATTCATTATTAGTCACTCCTTCTGTTTCCTTCCATTTTCTTTTTGTCATATCTAATCCTTTCTACTTATGGGTTTTGAGATGAGGGTTCCTAAGAAATAACCTCTCTACTTCTATGAGGTAGTGGTAAGGTCTGCGTACATTCTACCCTCCCCAGACCCCACTTGTGGGATTTCACTTGGTATATTGTTGTTGTTGTTCTATAGTATTAATACATAGCAAGAGATCATAAGTTATGTTCTCGGGATGGAGGACTCACCAATTAGCTTGAGAGACAATTGTACTAGCCACATGAAGGAGAAGGATAATCAAGCGTGCACTGGTTCCTACATGGTGACATCATATAGGCATAGAGTATGTGTTACTACGTTTGAATGTAATAAGTATGTAGGATGCAATGCAACAATAGATAGGCATCATAGGCAAAATGTATAATAATTTTAAATAGGTAGCGTAATAGCAACATGGCATGTATGAATAATGCTTACGCAAAATATGCTTACATAGAATATCAAGAAGAGACCACTATCATATTGGTGGATCATCGTACCCTACCACCCTTGGTGATTGAGGTACAAACCCCTTTAATTAGTTAGTGGATCATCACAAAGCCCCCAAGATGGTTTCCAAGGTACAAAACCCCCTAACATGGTTGATAGATCATCACACCCTACCACCAGTTATGGCGAGGTACGAAACCCCCGACATGGTTATCAAGTACAAACCCCTTGACATAGTTATCAAGGTACGAACGCCTTGACACGGTTACCTGGCACACAATCCCCGAGTAGGGCATAGTCACATTCCAATACTCTATAGAGAATACCATATACATACATTCATCTCATCATCATTTCGATAACATTTCACCATAATATAGCCAGTCAACCCATAAGACATGTATAGGACCTTTAATTCCTCAAGAACCCATAACCAAATATTTTATTAAACACTTAGAGGGTGTGTAGTGCTAGTGTAAAACCATGCAAATTAAGAGTGTTATCATGCTAAAAAATTTAATGTAAAACCATTAATAGATACTTGGTAACATCCTCAAGCAATATACATCAAAACACTTCATCAAATCCCACTTTAGATCTTATATTCATAGCCTAGAACATAGTAAACCAGTCACAATTTCATAGACCCTAACATAATGTGCAGTGATTTTTCATAATGAATAAGACCCATTTGTAAAGCAACTTTGAATCATGCAATTTAGGGTAAAAGAAAGCTTGGCATCATGGGTAAAAGGAACCCTTGAAAGAAACCCACATACCTTAGCTTTGGAGATGAACTTGATGAAGATTAGAGATGGAGACATGAAGCTTGGATGAGAATCTTTAAATCCGGATGAGTTTGGAGACTTGAGTTTAGGAGATGAAATATTGGCTAGAAAGAAGAGATGGGACAAAGAGGTAGAGTAGAAGATGATAATATAAGTAGTATAAAAATGAAGATTCTGTCTTTTAAAGGGACAAGGCACCTAGACTTATACCTTGATTGGGAGAGACAAGTTAAAGCCATCTTTGATTATCATAACTACTCTGAGGGTAAGAAAGTTAAACTTGCTATTGTTGAGAATTATGCTACTTCTTGATGGATAAAGCTTGCTAGGGACAGAGTACAAGATAAGCTACCACCTATTGCAACCTAAGCAGAGAAGAAAAGGGTGATGAGGAAGAGGTTTGTGCCATCATATTTTCAAAGAGAGCTACAATCTCGCCTTCAACACTTGAAGCAAGGTTCCATGTCGATAAATGAGTAATTCAAAAACATAGATATGGCTATGATCCAAGCTAATTACATAGAGGAAGAAGAAGCTACAATGGCTAAATTTTTAAATGGTTTAAATTCTGAAATAGCTAATGTAGTAGAGATACAATAGTATGTAACTTTAAATGAGTTAGTTGATTAGTCTGTTAAAGTAGAAAAACAAATCAAGAAAAAGCAGCAACCTAACTCATAGAAAAATCGGCCTAACTCCATCTCTAAGAAGCCATGGTCAAATCAAAAGGGAAAAACTCCTTCCAAACCTCAAGAAAACAAAGGTAAAGCTAAAGTTGATAAGGGAGGTAAAACCTTCAATCCCAGATCTTCTAAACCTTCTAGTTCTATTCAATATCATAAATGTCATGGGAGGGGACATACGATGCATGAATGTCCAAGTAGAAAAAACATCATACTTAGAGAGAATGGAGAATATGAGAGTGAAAAAAGTGAGGGGGAAGAAGAAGAAGGAGGAGGTACAAGTGAGAAAGATGATTTAGA
>DF360442.1:47252-61320 GCA_000787875.1 Solanum virginianum | reverse complement strand
TTTGATTAGGCTGGGCGGCAGCATCATGCGGCAACCAGAGAAGCCGATGGAGAACCAGGCGCAATGCGTGGACATCATGATCAATGGTCTTCCTGCTCATGCCATGGTCGACACAGGCGCAGAGCCAAACATCATGACTAAGGCTGCGGCAGACAAGTTGGGGTTAAAATATGGTCCAAGTAATGCGCAGCTTAAGACAGTCAATGCGCCAACGACTCTTGTGTGTGGCGTTGCTCAGGGAGTCGATATTGTGTTGGGAGAGTGGCGTGGTAAGACCGACTTCCATGTTGCTCAGGTAGATCTCTTTGACGTCATCCTTGGGCAGGACTTCTTCTAGAGGAATCATGTGATGATATGCCCCTACCTCCAACAACTCGTGGTTTTGGAGCAAGGAGGGTCCTCCATGGTTCCCTTGGTGCAAATGCCCAAGCCAAGGGGACAAGTTCAACTGTCTGCCTTGCATCTAGTGGGGGAGTCCCAGAATAAAGGGCCAGCATCGTGTTCCATGCCCGCCAAGAAGAAGAAACGTCAGAAGAGAGAAATCTAGAAGAGGCCACAAGGGGACAGCACAGGGAGTTGCGGCAGTCCGAAGGTAAATGCAGGAAGTTCTATCAGCAGTCATGCGCCGAGGTCGTCGCATCATTAGGTGGGGGAGAATGACACGTCCCGCCACAATTTTGAGCCAAAATAGTGCAAGAACGTGTCCAGCATGTTCCGGAAGGCTCTGGAAGGCTCTGGAAGGTTCCGAAAGGCTCCCATTCATTTGTTAGGCAAGAAGCCACAAAACAAGAACAAGCCTTGTAAAGCTTTCTCAAAGCAATCTAAGCTTTCTTTCTTCAAGAATTCTCTCTTGTCATTTCATATCTTAGTTCCCTTGGAAGATCCTAGGCAACAGGCTTGCTAGTGTTTGCGAGATTCATAGCCAAACTGACTAGCGCCGCACGGCTTTCTTAGCGCAAGTTCTAAGGTCGTGACACTAAGCTTGTCATTATTTGTACTGCTTATACAAAATTAATATTAAAAACAAAAACGATGATAAAATTCAATTCCCTTCATCTTCATCGTGTCTTTGCCTAGGTTTTTTTTTTTGGAAAATTTCTTTAATTTATGAAATTCAATTGCATTCAAAGAAATTACAAAAATCTCAAAGTACAGCCGCTACATTAAATGCCAAAAAAAATTTGATTCTTAAATTCAATTATTTCTCCAATTATAATTTTACGTGTGAATGAAGAAAAATATGTTAATAGTATACTCAAGATTAAAGATGGATAACATAAATTCATTTAGTATACATAACTAGGAGGCATTAGCTAGACAAGTCATACAAGGAATGTGGTTTCACTCATCGACTCAATTCTACCTTCCACATCTAATTCTTCTTTCATTGCAAGGCTCAATTGGGAAATACATAGGCCATTATTAATTATTCTTACTTCGTGGCTGTATTCATTGAAAGAAAGTGAAATAACATAAAAATTTTAAATGAGTGTTGCGAACCTGCTTATTATTTTGATATTCTTGATGATTCCAGGCTGAATTTAGTATCAGTTCATTTAGAAATCAATAAGAATAATATCAATCCCCATTCAAGTTCTATTTTACAATTTTAGTAAAAATTAAAACAAAAAACTATTATATTCTTAAAAATCACAACATAAAAATCTCACAATATTAAAAAAAAATTGCACCTTACAAGCTAGAGGCAGTTAAATTAAACCCATCTTGTTCAACCGGCTCAACTCCTTGAAGTTTGGATGAGTTAATTAGCTCAAACCATCTCAACCCAACTCATTTAAAATTTCAATGATATGCAACTCGAATAGACTCGAGAGAGATCTTGTCAAAATATTTGTAAAACACTTTTTTTTTTAAAAAAATTTGATATATTGTATATAGTTAGAATAA
Organism: Solanum virginianum; assembly: GCA_000787875.1. Taxonomy (NCBI): domain Eukaryota; kingdom Viridiplantae; phylum Streptophyta; class Magnoliopsida; order Solanales; family Solanaceae; genus Solanum; species Solanum virginianum. The sequence goes on along the minus strand of DF360442.1, from coordinate 59,412 downwards.
AAAAAATATAATTTAATTAAGTACTAAAATATTAAAAAAACAAATAAAATAAGTAAAATATAATAAAAATTGGGTCGGGTTAGGTCTGACCTGCTCTATAATCGATTTCTCAATCCGTTTTGACCCAACTCATTTTGATTCAACCTATTTTGACCCAACATATTTTGATTCAAACAATTTTGAGTTGGATTGGGTCTTAACCTATTTATTGTCTTAATCCATTATGATCAACTCAAAATTAATCAAACCCGCCCAATTACCATTTTTTAAGTATTAGGTATACCAAAACTTATAAAATGTAAATATTATTTTTGACAAATTTAAAGAATAAAAATCATATAAATTAGAGGACTATTTTAGAGTTACTATCAAAGGTGAGGGACTATGTTTATCATTTTCACTCGTCTTCTTTTCATATACAATTTTCCCCAATTCCTCCAAATCCCTTCCACCATTTCTCTGTCCGTTTCTTATAATTCCTCTCCGGACTCTCTTCTCAATTCTCATTTCTAAATGTATTCCTCTCAGGACTCTCTTCTCAATTCTCATTTCTAAATGTTTCAATTCAGAGACTCGCCCTTTTTGCAAAAGGAAAGAAAAAAAAAACTTATTTTCTATTTCAAATTTTGGCTCTAGGTAGTTTATGTGTGTATATGTAGAGTGGTGTAGATCGACGAGTAAGTTGTTAGTCCACACCAATACTTACCCTATCTCCATATTTTTAATTGACCAATTTCTCACAAAATAGTAAGAACTAGGCTTTAATGGCATTTTTCTCATTCTTGGTTGTGTGTAGTGAGTACAATGACGCTGCTTCAACTAGAGATTGCTCTTCTGGACTGCCCATTCCTCTTAATTATTATGAAGAGAGATGTAAGGATACTGAGAGCATTGTGTGACTCAAGCGGAGGACAATTGTCCAGCTGCAACATAATGCGCCTGCACAACTCTTACGTCTTATGCTGCATGATTGTTTCTCCTTGAAACATTCATTTTCTTAATCTTCTATTCCTTTCCTTCTTTCCCAAAATATTCTGTTCTCTTCTCATTTTGTTACGATTCTTTGTATATTTCTGGATTTCTTGATGCCTAACATGCAAATCTATTTATACTTCTTACTTGGGGACAAACTGTAATTGATATTTTTACAAAAAGTCCCTCAATATTTACAATTTAATCCCCATTCTAGAATTCTCCGTATAACTTTAGAAAAGGTTAAAGACTACCGGACATTTCTATATTATTCTACTTGATTCTAGAGTCTTCCGTAACCTCCAAAATACTCTAGATTTTTCCCTTATTTTCAAGAACGAGTAGCGGTCGTCACACTAGGACCTTCAATGAAGCAGAGAAAAAGGGATTGACTATTATGCTGTGTTCTCTACTGTTTACTGTTATTTAACTTCTAATTTTGGAAGTTAGTTTAATGGTGTATATAATTTTTGTGGGGGTTCCCTTCCACATGTTGTGGTGTCCTTTTTGACAACTGTTGATTGATTTTCTTACTACCAAGAAAACGACAATTATTGATCTCTTTTGCGCCTTTCCTTCTGTTACTCTGTGCAGTTCTTAGCCTTTTTTTGGTTCTACAGTCTTAATGCATGTAACCTCGAAGAACACAAAATAGTTCTAAGTACTTCCAGCCTTCTAATACTATAATTCCTCTGTTCACATTTCTCATATGTTGGACGCGAATTCATTTTATGTATTTCTCTTATAGCATTGCAAGACATTTTTTCTTTAATTAGCGCATTTGACAATACTGTTGTGTATTTTGTATTACTTCATAATTGCACCAGTTCCTGATGCATGCATGATTCTCTTGCTTTTCTTTGACGTACTTGTGGACGCTTTCATCTTTATAATTAGCAGTGTGATCTTGAACGTCATTCACTTGTGATTCTTCACATGTTGTCATGTATCTTTGTGTGCCTTGTGTTAATTGTTTGATCTAGATGAAGGTTTTAGCTGATCCACTTTTCTCAGTTTTGAGTTTGGAGACACAGATAACACATGTATTGTTATTCTTGCTAGTGTCAGGCAGAGCATTGCTTCTGTCTCTGCTTGTTGATTTTCGAGAACTATTCTATGTAAATACCCGTAGTTATATTCGTGTATGCATTCACACTCCTTTTCCCGTATTTCCGTTGGTAATAGAAAGAGGATGGGATGGGTGGAAAGACAGAGGTTAGCTTTTAGAGTTTCCAGACAATGAATTATCTATTCTATTGTTTTTCAGGGTTGCGATGCATCTGTTATGCTAACTGATAGAAATGAAAATGGGACTGTTGAACGTGAGGCCATCCTGAACATGACGCTGAAAGGCTTCAATTTCATTGACATGATAAAGGATGAAATTGAGGAGGCATGCCCTGGGATTGTCTCTTGTTCTGATATCCTTGTCCTAGCAACAAGAGGTGGCATAGTTTTGGTATGAATTGGCCATATCCTTCTTTCTTATAGCTCAGCATCTTAAGTTTCTTTGCTGAGTTCTTCATTTTTGCTCTTGTCACTTTATATATGTTAGATGGACCTATTTCAGCGTTCCCTGTTCAAGTATTAATTAAGAGAAAAAAATCTCGATAGTGAAGTTGATGCAATTCATCCACTAACATGTTAATGATCTTTTCAAAAATAGTTTACTAAAATGATCTTGTAGTGCATATTTACACAGCAGAACATATTATTACCACCTTCCAGTGGTATCACATGTTAACAACAACAGTTGTGAAAATATGGGAATATTCATAAACTGTGGATATATGAGATGTTCTAGCTTTTTGAACCAAATTCGCTTTTAGTCATCAATTGTTATATATTTGATATTCCCTGCCTTCCCTCTCACACGCTACTTTCCTACATTTTAGGCTGGTGGACTGTATTATCCTGTGCTTACGGGCAGAAGGGACAGTAAGGAGTCATTCTTTGATAACCAAATGGAAATATCAGTGAAACTCTTAGGCTATTTTCGCTCAGAGGATTTGATGAGAGGGAAACAGTGGCCCTCCTCGGTAATCTTTCTAACTCCATTTCTTTAATCTTCATTCACTGCCCCTTTTTGGAATATACATATTCTGAAATTCTATTAATTTTTTATCTTCATCATCCATAATATTGGGAGGATTGGTTGTGAATTCATTCGGCAAAGGCTCACTAATTTCATGGGTACAGGTTGACCTAATCCAACAATTCCTCCCGACCTTCTTGAAGAGTTGAAGCGGAAGTGTCCAGACGACAGCAACGCCATTAATAATATGTTCAATGCACATAGAGGAAGGGGTCTGAGAGAGTCTTCATTTGATAATCACTACTACAAGACTTAGATGAGAGGAAGAGGGTTGCTGTTTGCTGATCAACATTTGGTGCTAATGAAAAGACTCTTGCAGCAGTGGCAGATTACTCTTTTGACGATGGGACTATATTAACTGTGGTAACTAATAAGCAGCCAGCAGTCCAATATTTTACTTTCTATTTCTTTCTCTTTTGGGGCATTTGCAGCTTATTTTGGGGTTAATTCTTGTTAACTTATGACTTTATTTTCACCTATGAAATATTGTTATTCTCAAGCAATGTGAATAGTTACTTTATTGTGCTTTCTAGTTGAGTTGTAATTGTAATAGTTTATGTATAATGCTTTACGATTGACTTGGAGATAGGAGATCCTTTTAAATGGGTCTAACTTGCATTTTACGCAACAAATATTATACCCAATCCATATTTTACCCGTATTAAAAATGGCGGGTTGAATTACAACCTATTTTTTCTCGATCCATTTTTAACCTGTTCAAATTCAACCCAATCTGATCATTTGCCGGCACTATTTAGGACTATATTTTAGCCATGGCACGAGCAAACTCTGTCCTAAATATTGTCCCATCGCCAAAAGAGTAATCTGCAGTGGCTGCAGCAGTCTTTTCATTAGCCATTAACTGTTGATCAGCAAACAGCAATCCTCTTCCTCTCATCAAAGTCTTGCAGTAGTGATTATCAAATGAAGACTCACTCAGACCTCTTCTTGTATGTGCATTGAACATATTAGTTGCTCTGTATCTAAAAAATATCTATTTCATCAAATAGTCTAATTTCTCCCCTTTTATGCCTTACATTTGAGAAGTCAACAATGGTCACAGATGTAAATTAATGCAACTATTGGTTGCTATGAATAAATTGAGGTAGGTCACAAGCTTCATGGTAGAGAATGAAATACTGCAACAAAATATCTTTTCAATGCCCCCGCTATGAATTAGTACATATTTCTATTCAACAAGATATTTATATGGTCACTTGAAAAATATAAGGTGTCTCTAGTCTTAAAAAAGAGAAAATTTAATGCAGTGTTTTGTCATTCTGACAAGATATTTAATACATTCTCCGTCCAACAATAATTGTTCACCATTAATTTGATACAAGGACTAACTTTACTAAATGGCACTTTGAATATTACAAATAAAATATCTTGAAAAAAGAATATATTGTCAAGGGGAATATACATTACCGAACATTATATACATTAATTTGAGAAGCTAGTTTTATGTGTCATATAAATACTTAAATTTTTTGACAAATAAAGGTCATATACAAAACATAAAAGTTTGCAGGTAAGAAAAGCTGAAAAGATATAATCGAGGGAATGGACCTTTTGTGCCAGACAAACTTTAGCAATGTAGCTTACAGAATACAGTAATATTTTTATTTTGTATTTTTCAATGTGCCAATATAAAAATAAAATAATAGTCGTGTAACATCATTGCATTCACAAAAAAAAAAATGTAGTTCTTGGGAAAATACTTGTTCTAATTTATTTGGTCTAATATAATAAGGAATTGGGTTAGTTGAAATTGCCTTATTTTTACTTTTCTTTTTGGGAATAGTAAAAATGCTTGTTTATATAGGAAAAGATTTGGCCATCAATTTTTGAAAATAGGAGACGTTATATTCCACAAAGGACAATGGTGATAAGAAGATTATCAAGTTATGTACATTGAAAGGAAGATTTGATTTTTGAACTTTCAATCATCAAAATTTGAAAAGGAAAATAAAGAAAATGGGCACATATGGAAATAAATGGACAAAATAAATAAATAATTTGCATGCAAACAAAAAAAAATCTGAATGGTCTGCCCAAAGGAATGGCCTCCAAATATTAGAAAAACGGCTACAAGTCGCATCCAATATAAATGCACAAGGACAACAAAACAAATAAAAGAATGCCCCAAAATCAAATTAACCAACCATTTTCACTCCTTCATATCCTTATTCCTTACCCCTTTTGGATGAGATAAGACTACTCACATTCTGCCACGTGGCACCCCTTCTGGTGGCTTAATTAAAATAGCTAAACCTTAATGTTATCAGAGCGAAGTTATAATTCTGCTTAAAAGTTCGATAAAAGTAATTATAATATCAGCTCAGACTTTGAATTTCTATATAAAATTTCACTTTAATGTTTTTAAGTAATTTTATTCAGACCTATTGAGTTGCATATTTCCAAAAATCATAAACTCAAAATTCTAGCTTTATCAGTTTATGCGGTTATTAATTTGGTAATGTCAAGAACAAAATGATCCGATGGTTACAAATGGACTAAATGAGGTGTACTTGATTTGGTGTCCTTTAGATGGGGAAGTTAATTGAAACCTTATCACTATATATAGAGGATGAGACTAAATAGAAAAAACCCTCTTGAAATTAAAGGTCAAGGAAAGCATAGTAGTAGCTTTAAGCTAAGCACTTAATTTTCATCAATGGCTTCTTCAGTTATGTCCTCAGCAGCTGTTGCCACCCGCGGCAATGCTGTACAAGCCAACATGATTGCACCCTTCACTGGCCTCAAGTCCACCGCCTCTTTCCCTGTTACAAGAAAGCAAAACGACATCACCTCCATCGCTGACAATGGTGGAAGAGTCCGATGCATGCAGGTTTGTGCGTGTATATATATATATATGTACTACTCGAATTAATTAATTTATAGTATAGTACAATCTTTCACTCTTGGTGTATTTTAGCGTGTATTGTTTAAAGTTATAGTCCAATTTTTTGGACTGTCACATGTAATTGTCTTTTAAATGATGTGATAGTGTGAAATTTATAGTGTCACATATACACACTATTTTGCCTTAATTTCACTAGATGTAAGTATGTACATTGAAATTAAAGGACAAAATTCGTTGACTAAAAATGTTCTAGCTACTCCATATATACTTATCGATCAGTTTGTTTTTAGATTTGTTATTACTGCACATGAATATGTTAATGTTGGTATATGTTGTTGTATATGTGTGGCCACGGATTTGTGTACCGTGAGTACCACCAGTCACCAGGATACTACGATGGCAGATACTGGACCATGTGGAAGTTGCCTATGTTCGGGTGCACTGATGCAATCCAGGTGTTGAATGAGGTCGGAGAGTGCAAGAAGTCTTACCCACAGGCCTGGATCCGTATCATCGGATTCGACAACGTTCGTCAAGTGCAGTGCATCAGTTTCATTGCCTCCAAGCCTGAAGGCTACTAAGCTCTCCATTTTTAAAGACAACTAACTGCTCTCTGTCTATAGGGACAGTTTGTTTGAATTATCCTTTGGTTTTTCCCCGGAGAAATTGTATTCATTTTCCGTTGCTTTCCTTCTTTCTATTCAGTGTATGATCAATTCGAATTTCAATCAAGTTTATGAGAACTATTAATGAACACATGACCGTGCTTAATTTGTTGCTATTGTAGTTAATTGTGGATGTTATTTTAGTTATACGATTGAGATGGGTAATCTGTAAGTAGCAGGCGATTCATAAACAATCTGGCCCAAATTCAACCTTGTTCAGAATGAACATCTCCAATACTGCAACTTTTGCTGCAGCCTGCAGAAACTGCTCTACTAGAAAGAGGCTAAGGGTACCCCTGTATTCATGGCTCCAGAGTGTCACTATGGAGACACCCTTTTTCTTTTTAGGTTTGTTAAAAAAAATATCGACGTACTATAATTAAAAACAAACATTAAAATTTTTTTTTTTCACTTAATGAAATAATTATCACCCGCATAAATATTTAAAAATTATTTTAGACCATAATTTTTAAAGTTTTACTTCTTTTTTTTCAAATATTGTATCAAATCAAATAATATCAAATAAAATATGAAAGAGAAAATAACTATTTATTGATTCACATTTTAAGTATAAGATTTATAAAATTTTAATACTTATAAAATTTTATTTTTTGAACCTTTTTTAATAAGCCAAAGGATATTTTTGAGTAAGAAAATTGATTAAAAGCATTTATTGAGCAAACGACAGAGGAAGAATATTTATTGGCCTAAGGATATTTACGAGCGTTTTCCCTCGGTAAAATACACTAAAACCTAGTTAAAGCGATTTTTATGGTATACCAAATCAACAAGGCCAACCCGCAATTGCTATTTTGTCCCATTTTTCAACCCGCAATTGCCTACATGATTTTCCAATTCCTCTTCCCTTTCTACAAAGCTAATTGCGCAAAGTGTTCTTGTCAACGATAGGCAGATTCTCCCGCGTGGATCTCTTTCTTTATGCGGCCAAATGGTGAAACAGAAGTCGGTTTTTTTGGTTTCGTTCTATCTTTATTCCTATTGTGCATTGCAGTAGGATTTCAGTTGAAATTGCTTTATAAGATTCATGCTAGCGTATTTGTACTATCGAGTTACGAGTCAGTTTTTTTCTTCTTTTATCCCATAAAGCGGTCTTGAGAATCAGTTGGGGTTTTTCCCGATCATGTAGTATCTCGCATACCAGGAGATTTGCACCACTTCTTTCACTTTGGTTCTTACTTCTGTTGTGTTTGATATCATTCTTAAGATGTTCTGTATGAATGTTAGTTACCTTCTTAAGAAACATCTTTTTAATTTCTATCACTTCACTTTGATCTGCTGGCTTTATGACATTTTAATAAAATATGATTGCTCTAAAGTCTTGTTTATCTTTCCATACCAGTCTAGTCACCGAGGTGAAAGATGACTGCTAATATCCAAGAATTCGAAAATTTTTCAACTGTTGTGAATCATAGTTTCAAGTCAAGATGGCTCTTGCATCACTATCGCCTCCCGCACCATGGTCCAGACACTATGGAGGAACTATTGGATAGACATTTGATCAAAAGAAGAAGAGCCTTGATGACAACAGAACGAGCTCCTAAATAGACAGCGACTCACTAGCTCGTCATCCTTGCTGCCCATTTCTTCATGTGGGCCAACTCTCAAGGCATTCCCTGGCGGGATGTTCTGAGAGAAAATGTCCTAAAGGAGTTCAAGGCAGCAAGATTTGAGAGCCATCCAGAAGGCATCACCAGGTTGCTTATTGGAGGTCGGGATGCTCTGCAATCTGCTTTATATAAACTTGCCGAGAAACATAAGCAATAAATCAAAAAGCAACATGGCAATTTAAATACTCCTTGATATTCTGGTTAGCTGGATTTTTTTCCTTAACACACACCCATCAAATAACATGCTTTCTTAGAACATTATCTATAATATATCTTACCACAAATAGGATGACATTTTCTTTTAGTGATGAGTATTTTTACATTTATTCTTCAGATAAGTTTGCTATTGAAACTGATTTTTTAGATAAGATTGTTATTGGAACTGATTGGGTGATTGAATAATCTGAAGTGGGGTTCAAGTTAGATGCTGATTGGTCGACTTTTAATACAGACCGACTTTTGCTCAATGGGATTCGGTGAATAAAGTATGGCTGATTTTGCAGGGAAGTTACAATTAGCAGTACTTCACTATGTTGGATATAAATGCATAACCGAAAACACTTATAAATTTGTCTGCCTTTCAAAAGATTGATGGGTGACCAGATAAATCAATCAAAAGAAAGTAGAAAGATAACAATTTGACATGTTGTGTGTCTTCATTGCTGCGCTACAACATCATGGATTTGTCTGAATGACAGCAATTTGCAGCTGTTCATGATGATTATGATTTATTATCTTATCATAAGTTTGGAAGTTGAAACTATTGTCATTATTGTTAGGCTTGTTTATTTGATCAATGTATGTCTTTTTTGCAATAAAACTTAATGGTATCTGTTATGCAATACTAGTACTTTTCATTGCTTAGTTAGCATAGCTAAATTGTAAATATAGGTTGTCTTTCGAGAAAAGAAGCTTTATTTTTGGAGTAAATAGCTTTCTTCAGTTAGAATTAGAAGTAGATCAATGAGATGGAAAACTAGAATCATGTTCACGAGCTCGCAAAATTTGGTTATTGCTCACAGATAACTTGGTAAGGGTGTCGTGAAAATGTTATTGTTTGAAGCTTATTTATGTTGCTACTAGTAGGCTGGGTTACATCAAATCCTGATGGGATATTTAAGTCACTCTTCCATCCACCTTCATTTCTCCATTGTTGAATGATATTCGCCATGCTGATTGTGCAGGTGTTATGAAATGTACAGTGATAGTTCAAGAACCTTAGCAAGTGACACTCTTCTGCGTGGAGATCATGCAATACAAATGTAATCGTTGTAATCTTTTCTTTACTCTTTTAGCCTTCATTATTGATGTATGACAGGGTATTTAAAGAATCTGTATAACCTCTGTATCAATAAAGATAAACTTGAAAAATATATTTCTTCCGCCCCAATTTATTTGATGTAGTTTGACTGCCCACAGAGTCTCAAGAAAGAATTAACCTAAATAGCCGCCCATCCATTGATTAAACTAAAAATAGTTACCAGATATATAATATATGTATAATTATTGTATTTCTATACATACATATAGTGGCTAGAAAAGTAAATAATAAATTTGTCCGGCTATTTATGCTAGGATCCCTATTTCTTATATAAGAAAGAGGGGAAGACTTTGCTATGTTCCAAAAATACTCTTAAAATAAATAAATTTTTAAATAGAAGAGTAAAATTTATGAACTTTTTTTCAAATAAGTGAGATCCAATATTAATAAAATATATTAAATATTTGTCAAATAAAAAATTAATATGTCATTTAACGAAGTAATGACTATCAAAGAGAATGTCGCAACAAATTCCTAAAGATTAGGTACAAATAACTGAAATTTGCAGCAGTAAGGTGGCTTAAGTCATCAGGGAATCATCCATTAGTAGCTCTTGGATAATTTGATGGTGTTATTTTACAAAGTCTTTCTTTTCCTTTTTTGTTTGTCTTATGTGATAAATGTATATATACATAAATGGTGACCACATCTTTAGACAACTTACTGAAATATCTGCCAAAACTGAAGAAAGATTGTAAATCTGAACCAACTATCAAAAACCAAAACTCCCAAAACAATATAGTCCATTTATACCAAATCTTTTCAAGTAAAGAAAACACAAGAAATTGCTATCTCTGGGCGCAGAAACACGTCTAGGAGTTTTTTCACCAAATTAAAATCACTTAACTGTATATGTTTTCTAACACAAAAATCACAAAACCATGCTCTTATTAACACAAAAATCAGATATGCCGGAATATCTAACTTCCAGTGGGCAGTTTTCTTATTTTCTTTTTTTTATTTTAATAAACATGTCCCTTTATTAGTTTGGAAACTTTAAGATAAGGAGTGTGTAATTTCAGAGGCCATTAATTTTGAAATGCCAACAGCCACATAATCCAATGGCTACCGTTCCTCTTAGATGAGGTTATTGCTTGGTTGTATCCGTTAGATGTAGAAGTTATGTGAAACCTTATCATTATATACTATATATAGAAGGGGAGACTACAGACTAATTATTGTCAACAATGGCTTCCTCTGTAATTTCTTCAGCCACTGTTGCCACTCGCGCCAGCACTGCACAAGCTAGCTTGATTGCCCCCTTCACTGGTCTCAAGTCCACCGCCTCTTTCCCTGTTACAAAAAAGCAAAACCTTGACATCACCTCCATTGCTGACAATGGTGGAAGAGTTCGATGCATGCAGGTTTGTATATTTATGTATATACTACCGGAATTAACTTATAGTATATGACACTGACAATATAAATATTTTTTTTACCCTTTTTAGTGTATTTTAAGATGTTTTCATACCTTATTTTCCCGGTCATTAGTCCCATTTTATGGACTATTACAAGTAAATAGTGTAAAATGTATATTAATATATACTTCTATTTTGCCTTAATTTTCTCTAAATGTAAGTATGTAGAATTCATTGACTAAAAATGTTCTACTCCATATATACTTATGAAGTTTGTTTGATTTGATTAAATATTTATGTGGTATATGTATCTGTATAGGTGTGGCCACCAATTAACAAGAAGAAGTACGAGACACTCTCATACCTTCCTGATTTGTCCGACGAGCAATTGCTCAAGGAAATTGACTACCTAATAAGAAGTGGATGGGTTCCTTGCTTGGAATTCGAGACTGAGGTCAACATCGATCACTCTGTTTTTACAATTGTTATTATTGCGCATGAATATGTTAATGTTAATATAAGTTGTTGGATATGTGCAGCACGGTTTTGTGTACCGTGAGTACCACCAGTCACCAGGATACTACGATGGCAGATACTGGACCATGTGGAAGTTGCCTATGTTCGGGTGCACTGATGCAATCCAGGTGTTGAATGAGGTCGGAGAGTGCAAGAAGGCTTACCCACAGGCCTGGGTCCGTATCATCGGATTCGACAATGTCCGTCAAGTGCAGTGCATCAGTTTCATTGCCTCCAAGCCTGAAGGCCTCTAAATTCTCAATTTCTTAATGTATAATGTATAACTTGCCTTATGTATTTAGGGGAAGGTTGTTTAAATCATCCTACAGTTTTTCCCTGGAGAAACTGTATTGATTTTACGTTGTTGTTTCCCTTCCATCTTTCAAATTAATGACATATGTTTCTTAGTAATCTGCTTTTGAAACTTGTAATATCTGCCATTCTCAATGCAATTGCCTGCATAAGCTCTACAAACGCGTAGACCAACCCTTGGGTTCCTCTACCTGAACTTGAACAATTTTCCCTTCAGATTATGAAGTGGATATATGCTCTGTTGGAAAATGCTTGTACTTCTCTTTTCTTTTCGGTATACTTTATATACACCATACTGTATACAACGTTCTAGTAGTGTAAAATGGATACACATAGAAGACTTATTTGATTAATGTCTTGAGTTGCTTAATAATAAATTCTTAGGTCAATAAATTGCTGATTTGAGCTCTTGGATAATTTGATGGTG
>DF360442.1:32137-47149 GCA_000787875.1 Solanum virginianum | reverse complement strand
CTGGTCCAGAAAGCAAAGTCCTCATTGATGGTACGCTTGGAATTGAGACTTTGAATTGTCCAGAAACCAAAGTTTCCATTGATAATATACTTAGAATAACAGAGCTCTAAGACCAAATCTTTGGTATACAATTTAATTAAAAAGGGAAATTCAATTAGAGATAAGTTATCCATGAGCTTCATAGCATAGGTAACATGGAATGTTGGAAGTATAGTAATCTGTAAAGAAATTTGTAAGAAACCTCCTGTTATAATCAGTGAAATGACATTAATACCATAAAACTCCTTTACACACTCTGTGTGCGTAACTTAAATCTTTCATATGCAATTATCCTTTCCAGGTTAATCGTATGAAGTAAGAACTATCGAAAATGGGTTTATCAAACTTTTGTAGTAGTACAATGTATTTCATTGAACAAGTAACTAGTGAAGGGTATAACTATACATAAGTGAGGTCCGAAGAGAATGGTCTGTATGCATTTTCATCCTTACCTTATGAAGGCAGAGACACTGTTTTCGATGGACCCTAAGCTCAAGTTAAAATGCATCGATAATATTAACTGAAAAAAGCAAGAATTGGCGTTGAGTAGAAGTTGCTATCATACTATTATTTCCCCTGTTATTCCTCTGCTAGCCATAAAATGGCAATGTCCTCATGGTGTTCACATGTGTGTCCTCTGCTCAAAAAAGAGACATATGACTTACCAATTTTGTTGATTCCTTCTAGTTAAGGTGAAGTATGATTCAGAAAGAAAATTTCAAAAATATTACTTACCAAGATTCCCTTTATAGAATTTGCAAATCAAATGTATGCTGAAAAATTCTGGGGTTGCAAACGAGAAACAAAATACAGGGATTGCTAACTTTATTTTAGTCTAAAGGGTGTGTTTAGTATAAAGGAAAGTAGTTTCCACACAACTACGCAGAAAATGTTGTCGCAAAAGCATTTAACATATAATTCAGGCCAACACGCATTGTGAATGAGTGCGGCGATGTTGAGATGGAATGTGTTGGACAATCAATATAGAAGGAAAGTCATTTTCCCGGAGAAAATGTTATGAAGTTGGAATATTTTCACCCATACCATCAGGGCCGGAGCTACACTATCTTAAGGGAGTTCATGTGAACCCCTTCAACAGAAAATAATATTGTACATGGTTAAAATAAATTTTTTTATATATATACAGTAGGTGTAGAACGTTGTTCAATTAGTTTGTGTGTCTACTTCTTCAAAGTTTGAACCCCTTGGTGAAAATTCTGGCTCCGCCATTACATACCAAATACACCCTACAGTTCTGATACTCATTGCTTTTAAAAATGAAAAACTTGTCACAAAGAAAAATCAGCAAAAAATTGTTAGTATTTTCTTTTTTTAAAAAAAAAAAGAAGAAAAACATATCCCATTTGTCAGTATAGAAACTTTGAGATAAGGACGAGTGAGTGTAACGTTAGGGGTTAAAATTCATGTGGCCATTCATTTTGTGATGCCAAGAACCACATAATCCAATGGCTACCATTCCTCTAAGATGAGGTTTGTTACCTCTTTTTGTCCGTTAGATGTGAAGCCTTACCACTATATATACACGGGTTGCTAATAACCTTCTTGAAATTAAAGGTCAAGGGAAACCATTAGCAGTAGCTTTAATTTTCAGCAATGGCTTCTTCAGTTATGTCCTCAGCAGCTATTGCCACCCGCAGCAATGCTACACAAGCCAACATGATTGCACCCTTCACTGGCCTCAAGTCCGCCGCCTCTTTCCCTGTTACAAGAAAGCAAAACACTGACATCACCTCCATTGCTGACAATGGTGGAAGAGTCCGATGCATGCAGGTTTGTATACATACACTACTCGAATAACTCAGAGTACAATTTTTCACTCTTGGTTTATTCAACATGTTTTAGCAGGTAAATTGTCTTATTTTCTAAGTCACTAGTCCGATTGTCTTTCAGATGATGTGATAGTGTGAAATTTATAGTGTTACATATACGCACTATTTTGCGTTAATTTCACTAGATGTAAGTATGTACATTGAAATTAAAGGACAAAATTCATTGACTAAAAATGTTCTAGCTACTCCATATATACTTATGAAGTTTGTTTGATTTGGATTAAAATATTTATGTGGTATATGTATCTGTATAGGTGTGGCCACCAATTAACAAGAAGAAGTACGAGACACTCTCATACCTTCCTGATTTGTCCGACGAGCAATTGCTCAAGGAAATTGACTACCTAATAAGAAGTGGATGGGTTCCTTGCTTGGAATTCGAGACTGAGGTCAACATCGATTACTCTGTTTTTACAATTGTTATTATTGCGCATGAATATGTTAATGTTAATATAAGTTGTTGGATATGTGCAGCACGGTTTTGTGTACCGTGAGTACCACCAGTCACCAGGATACTACGATGGCAGATACTGGACCATGTGGAAGTTGCCTATGTTCGGGTGCACTGATGCAATCCAGGTGTTGAATGAGGTCGGAGAGTGCAAGAAGGCTTACCCACAGGCCTGGGTCCGTATCATCGGATTCGACAATGTCCGTCAAGTGCAGTGCATCAGTTTCATTGCCTCCAAGCCTGAAGGCCTCTAAATTCTCAATTTCTTAATGTATAACTTGCCCTATGTCAACAGTTTTTCCCCGGAGAAACTGTTGGCATTTTCCGTTTTCCCTTCTTTTGATGCTTCTTTCTGTTCAGTGTATGTACATTATGCTCTTGGGCTCCAGCTGAATTTATGAGATAATAGTAATAATCATTTGTTTCAAGACATGATTTCTGGTGCATATTATCATTTTCATTCCAGCAATATCTGCATACTCAATGCAATTCTCTTTTCCCATTCAACCTGTTTTGACCCATCTCATTTTAATCCAAACAAATTTGGATTGAATTGGATCTTGACCCATAATGATCCGGCCTAATTTGATCCGCGACCCACTCAATTACCACCTCTAATATATACTATTTCAATGTAGAATTATGATAATGCGAAATGGATAGAGAAGATTCGATTAATTGGATAAAACTGACCGCGTGCATTATCTTTTCACTGATAGCGTAAAACTATGCCTATACCTAAAGAGAAATTGTTTATAACTTGTCATGATAATAATTGATAATTTATAAAAATGAAATATGTTATAATCATTTATAGTGAATAATTGTTATCCTATGAATTTCCTTCCCCTTTTTTGCTTCGTCGTGTGTCCTAAATGTACATATAGCTCACGATCAATTAAATTTGGCTTTATTATAAGACAACTTCAATATGTGCGCTCGCAAGTTGCTCAATTTTTTTTTTGGCCACTATTGAAGGAAATGGACATAAGAGGATCATGTCCAAACCTTTTTGATTGAAGATAAAATCATAAAAATTTCAATCAAATAGAGCTTTATATCCTACTACTCCATTTCTTTAAAAGAACAATTATCTTATTAGTCAAATTTATACAATATATTTACAAACATATTGAGAATTTTTTTAGAAAAAAATTATCAAACGTAACGGGAGTTTTGAATTTGCCATATATCAGTAATACAACAGTTTATAAAAGTCTTGTTGCCTCCTACTAAGTTAACGTGAAATATCAGGTGATTTAAATGCAATTTGGCCCAAAAAATTGTTAGGTTTCCCTTTCTATTGGTAATATATATCACACACACACAAAAATTATTTTATTATGAGTGGAGATCTATAGATCTGTATGGATATCCATATTTTATTCATTTTGATCATATTTGTGTGAACTATTAAGGTAGATCAACTCATATTTATCCATTTAGAGATATGAGTTATCCATTAAAATAAATTTGAATTAAATGGACTCCCTTCACTTTATATGGGCTGAAAGTGTCTCCCGTACTCTCCCTAGTTATAAGACTTGTTATTAATTAATTACTTTATCCATTTTAATTTATTTTGTTCTATTTTGACTTATCAAGAACTTTAGGGATAATGAGAATTTGGTTTAATTTTGAAAGAGCCTTAGTTTTAGAGAATACATTTCCGCTTAGAAATCTATTTGGTACAATAGTATATATACTAGACACATGTGCTCGTGCTGGTATGAGCTCAATTTTAATTTTTTTTTTATTGATTTACCTGTTACAGATAAAATTTATAGAGTCGATTAAATATGATTTTTTTTAGATATTTAAAATTATTAATTGTTGTGATTTATAGTATCTTTTATGTAATTTTTTTAAATAGCATATTTACTTTTCTTGTCTTGATTTATGCGGCACTGATAAAAATTTTAAAATTTTTTATTATTGTGATCTATATTACTTTTATATCATTTTTCAAACAATATATGTTACTCATCTGACTCTATAATCAATCAAACTTTTTATGTCTTTTAAATATTTTAAGTTGTTAATTATTGTGATTTATAGATTTTTTTCAACATAATTTTGAAGTAATATATATTACTTCCTTTGTCTTAATGTATGTGGCACATATAGACTTTAAGAAGTCAATTAAATGTTGTTAATTATTGAAATTTACAATATTTTTTATGTAGTTTCAAATTAAATAATACATGTTTCTCCTTTTGTCAAATTTTATGTGACATCGATAGATTAATATAAAAAATCAATAAAATTGTTTTTATATGTTTCAACAATATTTTATATTGTCAATTGTCATGATTTATGATATTTTTATACATTTTTAAGTATATAAAAAATTAAAAGCTAAGACAAATAGATTAAAAGAAAAGAATCATAGAAAAATTACAAATATACTCGGAATCTACTCAAACAAATATATCGACCTGCTACGTGCTTAAGCTATTTAACTTCCTCTTGTTATAATAAGAGAGAGAATACAATCATTTTAGAGGAAAATTAAATTAGAAAGGGAAAGAGCACCCTATCCACCTCTTCACTTGAGTTAACTAATACTCACAACTATATAAAAAGGTTTTTATATCATCACATTCCTTTTTTTTGTTTAGCTGATAACTAGAGTAGCGATCAATAGCACTACTGCACTACTATTAATGATAGAAATTCGGATGTCCACTGCTTTTGGAGGGCAAAATTGTTTCTATCTCTTAATTTGCTGAAAAAAAATTGAAATGACAAAATGCACGAGTCTTAATTTCTTCCAACTTTTTAATCAATGTCACTATAAAATTCTTACCCGTTTTTTGAAGAGAAAGCCACTGCAAAAATATAGTTAAAATTGACCTTCAGAGTTGGAATTTTTAGAGAAAACTCGACCAAAAATCATTGGTCAAAAAGGTACTTGTAAGAAATTTATTATTTTTTTGTTTGAAAAATTTTCACCCTCCCTAGAATCCACTTGTGGGATCACACTGAATATGTTATTGTTTGTTTAAAAAATTTTAGCCTTAGGAGGTTGATTTTAAAAATTATAAAATAATAAAAGCACCGGCCAAGGTTCAAACTACACCTTCTTTGTGATAGAATACAGTTTTCTACCATTAGACTATTGATGCTTATCGGTTAAAAATCATATTATTTTGTTATTTATACCCTTTAAATTTATATTTTTGTGAGGTCGTCTTTTTTTTTAAAAAAAAAAAAGTCCCCACAAGGCCAATTTGCATTTTCCTAATTTTTTCAGTAAGAAAATCAACCTCCAAAGATAAAGTTTGTTAAAAGAAAAATTTCATGAAACCGTTTATTTTCAACATTTTCTGAGATTGATTTTTAGATTATTTTTTTACTCGCAAACCTTCATACTTTACTTATGCAATTGAATAAATCCTTCTAACTATGATTACTTAAGGTCTAGTCGAGTGGTAAAGGAATTAGGTCAAAAACTTTAATAGGGTTTTTACTTGAATTTTCTATGTTTTAATTTCTTATCTTGATACACGGAATTAAAACAAGTGATTAAAAAACCCTAATGTCGCCTTATGAAGAGAAAAGAGTTCTTTCTTTATATCTATATATTTATAGGACTAGATATTTCCCTTGCTTCCAAATTAAATCCATCCATCTTGCTTGTTACTCAAAAGTTATGAATATTCTACTTGATCAAAATCTTGCTGCTAGCCATAGACACTTTTTGAAATTAACAAAAGTAGTATATAATGTGTCTGTATATAATGTTAGCCATCATGCCCTATCCTTTAATCTTTTTCGACTCCCTATATTATTAAATATAAGAGTACGATATAAGAAATGTAATATCTTAGCTTTCCCATTGTGAGAGGCATCTTCCACTTCATAATTAAAAGGTCCCAAGCCTCACTTCATCTCCTTGTTTTCAAAATTTCAAATTTCACATTTTATTGAAGGTTATATATATATATATGTATATATATATATATATATATGTCTTTTGATCTATTGTTTGATTATTTATTTGACACTGTTGGTGTACAAAAGTTAATTAAACATAATAATTACATAATTTTTTGTTGATGTTGTTGTGTATAAAAATTAATTAAGCACTACTTTTAAGTAATTACATAAATATTTTGTGATTGTTGTTGCAGAAAAGTTAATTAAACATTGGTTTTTAGTGACTATATGTTTAGGTTTCTTGACTTTACTGGTGCACAAGACTTAATTTAGCACAATTTTTAAGTAACTATTCCCTCCGTTCATTTTCATTTGTCACTGTTTGACTTGATCTATCCGTCAAAAAATAATTAATATTTTACTATACGTTTCTTATTAATTTATATTTTCAAAAATGATTTGGAGAATACTATTTAGTTCTAATGATAAAACATGGAATAAAATTAACTATTGATATAACAAAAACGTTAAGTAACTACCTAGAGTAAAATTAGCTAGGTCGGTTTCTCAAAACTATCTTTTCGTTAGTCCAGTTTCAGAATCGTATCAAGAGAACTTAAAGCATATGGGTTTTCATTAATTACTAGAACAACAGAATGACTAAACCAAACCCCAATATTTACAAATTTAAGGTACAATACTTGCATATTAATTTGATACAGCCGTACACCACAAAAAAAAAATACACATAGAGAGTACTGAAATTTCATCCTTGATTATAAAAATGCAGGTACTCTTCATAGCTATATGGAGCCCATATCCACTGCATTAATTCGAGATCATCCCAATTTTTAGTATTAGCACTCACTGATTGTTCGCCATCACCTGATTTAACCTCTTTAGGTGGATCATTTTCCATCCATTTCTCAGATTTCATGAAGGATGGTTCAATTATAGGCAGCACAACAGGAGGATTTAATATATCCTTGTCATCATCATGAAGAAAATTCACTTTCAGTGTCATTTCTTCATCGTTAGGATAAAAGTCAGAAAACATAGGATAAAAATCAATAGTACCTGAGTCCTTGTAATCCTTAACGTCGAGTGCTTGGATGTTCTCTTGAGACTTTGCAACACAAGAATTTTCCAATTTATTCTTCATTTCATCCTCAGCTATTTTCACCTCATTCGCCATAATAATGGAGAGAAGAAGAAGAAGATAGAAACGGAGAGAGAAAGCAAAGTGAAGGAAGAAAAAGAGAAAGCAAATTGAGTTGGTAAGTGAGTAGTGAGTGAGTATATAGTACTGAGGGAATCGGTGTAATGCTTTTTGGATTATCCACCTTGTTGCTCAACTCAACACGTAACATAAACAATGTTTCACTCTTGTAAACCCAAGAGAAGAAATGGCAAAGAGGTCTCCAAAGAGACCTCTTTTTGGGCACCTTAATGTGCTTTATTATTTGATGTTTTGCAAGCTAGTTCGTAAATGAAGCTTCTGGCACAATGCTATTTAGTCCGTTCAAAAAAAAATAATTTGTTTTTTTTATAGTCCGGTTAAAACAGAAATCTATTTTCTTTTTTCCACAACATGTTAATTTTAACTTTCCACTTGTAAAACTACAATATTAAAGGACATTGAAACTTTAATTTGATTTAGGATTACAAAATTTAAATATTTTTTCTTATTTTCTTAAACTTCATACCAAATCAAACTAGACCATTTCTTTTAAACGGAGGGAGTTAAAGTTTGTGTCGGTTTGGTTTAAGTCTTTACATACATGTTAAGAGAGAATGGTTTGTTTCTATTCAATTTGACAATATTAGTTATGTATTTCGATTTGGTGTGGCGTTAGTATTTATGATTTTTTTTTTGTTGTGAATACTACAAAGCAAATGTATGGAGAACAATCCACTCTGTACACTGTTACCTATTTTCAAACTGGCAAAATTTGTGAAAATTGACTTAAGTGCATTTACAGAGAGGGCAATAAAAAAAATTGATCAAATTTCTCAAGATGGTAAAATAAATGTATACTAGAAAATCCAAAAACTTTTCTCTATTGCTAATTAATTTCCAAAGTTTCTGTCTTCTTTTCTTTTTCTAGTAAAAATTTACACCTTATTGAATATGTTCCTCTTTTTCTTTTTCTATTGCTGATGAAAGACCCACTTATTTACAGTTCATTAATGAAGATTCAAGCCAGAAACCAGATGAGAGTTTTGGAAATCAAAACCTTCAACTCTAGCTGGTGCTTGAGGCTTTTGCCCAAGTAGTCTTGCCCTTCCTTTACAACTCGATGATGGCGAAGGTGAAGCCAACGTAGATGCACTAATTGGTGATGACGATAAACAGGTTAATTAATTGCTTTCCATAGTTTGCAAAGCACACATCATGAATCAATGGATTCATTGCTCAGCTAGGCAATGACCCATTAAAGAAAGGAGGGGATGATGACGGTGATCGCATTGCAGCTTTACCATCCTGTTAGACCACATAGAAACATGAATGATAATCAAATATTTTAAAGAAAAATTTACACTATTAAAGTAATTACACTGTCATTGGATATAAGTTAAACCCCTTTAAACTTTCATTATTATTTATGCATATGTAACAGAAGCATACATTTGAAGCGATGTTACGGAGAAAAAAAATCTGGTAGGATCAGTGAAGAAAGGACAGACAAGGTAAGTGAGACAGCAAACGGGTGAATGATAGGAAGAAAAAAAACAAGTTTTCTACATTGATGAAGTTTGATATGAAGAAGACAGTTATAAACATAATAAATGGTTGAATGCGTATAGATTTACTCCACTTCACGTATTGATGTTACCCTAGATCCCAGCATTACTCAGAGACAACGCCAAACTAATTGAGTTTTAAGCTCTATAAACTGATCCCTGTTCCAAGAAAAAAGTATAAACTAATGGTGGAAAAGATAATTACTCAATAAGGTTAGAAAACAAACATTTTTTTTTATAGAAATTATGCAAGAATTGTTATGTGAGTATCTTCTGATTAAGATTGCACTTTCTATGTTAAGATTACTACATTTAGGAACACCTTGTGTAGTTTCCTGCTACCGAAAAATTTTCTAGCTAGGTTTACCTTTCTATTGGTAATATCACATTTTTCTTAAAAGAGAATTAATCCACCAAAAAATGTGGTACATATATCACATTAATTAGAATACTCTATCCTGATCATAGAATTTGTTATTAATTATTAATTTATTTATTTTAATTTATCTGTTCTATTTTGACTTATCAAGAAATTTAAAGATGGTAAGAATTTGACTTAGTTTTGAAGGAGCCATAATTGTAGAGAACACACATTAAGAGCACATCATCAAAGCTCGGTTCTCCATATACATAAGTATTGAGCAAGTTTAACTAATATTCACAACTATATAAAAAGGTTTTTATACCATCACACTACCTTTTTTGTGTATTTTTTTAAAAAAAATTATACTCATTTAGTTATATTTTTTAAAAGTACTTTATTTTTGAAAAAATTGACCTCAGGAGGTTGATTTTGTAATTTTTTTAAGAAAATATAGGCGTGCAAGGCCGGTTTGCATTTTTTCGATTTTTGTGTTAAGAAAATCAACCTCCGAAGGTTAATTTTATTTAAAAAGACTCACAAGGTTGATTTTTTCAACATTTTTTGAGAGTGAATTTAAATATTATTTTTTAGTGGTGAGCCTTCATATATACTTTATTTATGCAATTTAATAAATTTTTCTAACTATAATTACTCAAGGTCTGATTGAGTGGTAGAGAGGTTAGGTTAATAATTTTAATAGGGTTTTTACTGGAGTTTTCTATGTTCTTATTTTGGTATATAGAACCAAAACAAGCGATTAAAAAATTCCTACTATCACCTTATGAAGAGAAAGGAGTGCTTTTTCTATATCTGCATTTGTGCAGCTACTTATTTCACTTGCTTCCAAATTAAATCCATTGTACTTAACTACTTATTACTCAAAATTGTGAATATTCTACTCGATCAAAATTTTATTTTTAACTTTAGACACTTTTGAAATTAAATATAATGCTAGTCATTATGCCATACCCTTCAACCTTTCTTGATTCTCTGTATTATTGAATATAAAAGTCTGATATAAGAAATATAGTATCTTATCCATTGTGTGAGCATCTTCCACTTTATAATTAAAGGGTCCTAAGCCTCACTTCATCTCCTTGTTTTCAAATTTCACATCTTATTGAAGGTGATATATCTATAAATGTCATTCAATCAATGGTTTGATTACCTTTTTTTTAAACACTATTGGTGTACAAAAGTTAATTAAACAGAATAATTACATAATCTTTTTTTTACACTATTGGTGTACAAAAATGATTTGGATTATTTAGTTCAACGAGTAAAACCTGGAATAAAAATTAACTGTGGATATACCAAAAGTGTTAAGTAACCACCTACAGTAAAATTACTTTTTGATGCTTCTAGCTCGGTTTCTTATAACCATCTTTTCGTTGGTCAAGTTTCAGAATCGTAGCAAGAGAAATTAAATCATATGGGTTTTCATTAATTACTAGAACAACAGAATGACAAAACCAAAATCCAATATTTACAAATTTAAGGTACAATACATATTAATATGATACAGTAGTACACCACATACGCAAAAGAAAGAAAAAAAGCACATATATATAGAGAGTATACTGAAATTTCATCCTTGATTATAAAAACGCAGGTATTCTTCAGCTATACAGAGTCCATATCCACTGCATTAATTCGAGATCATCCCAATTTTTAGTATTGGCACTCACTGATTGTTCATCATCACCGGATTTGATCTCTTTAGAAGGATCAGTTTCCATCCATTTCTCAGATTTCATAAAGGATGGTTCAATTATAGGCAGCACAACAGGAGGATTAAATATATTCTTCTCATCATCATGAAGAAAATTCACTTCCAGCGTCATTTCTTCATCATTAGGATAAAAGTCAGAAAACATAGGAAAGAAATCAACAGTACCTGAATCCTTGTAATCCTTCACGTCTGGTAAAGGGATTTTCTCCAGAGACATTCCAAAACAAGAGTTTTCCAATTTATTCTTCATTTCTTCCTCAGCTATTTTCACCTGATTCGCCATAATAATAGAGAAAAGAAGAAGAAGAAAAAGAAGAAACGGACAAGGAAAGCAAATTAAAGTGAGAGAAGAAAAAGGAGAAAGCAAATTGAGTTGGTAAGTGAGTATATAGTACTGAGGAAGCAGTGTAATGCTCTTTGGATTATCCGCCTTGTTGCTAAACTCGGCATGTAACACACACACGAAATGTTGCACGCTCTAAACCCAAGAGATGAAATGGCCAAGAGGTCTCCAAAAAGTCCTCTTTTTGGGCACCTGAATGTGCTTTATCATTTGATGTTTTGCAAGCTAGTTTGTAAATGAAGCTTCTGGCAGAATGTTATTTACTTCGTTTAAAAAAAGAATAATCTATTTTTTTTTAATTTGCTTAAAATAAATAGTCTATTTTTTTTTTTTGGCAACAAGGTTAATTTCAACTTTTCACTTGTAACACTACAATATTTAAGAATATTGAAATTTTAATTTAGGATTGCAAAATTGAATTTCTTTTTATTTATTTTCTTGAACTCCATACTAAATCAAACTAAATCATTTTTTTAAGTGGAGAGAGCTAAAGTTTGTGTCGATTTGCTTAAGTCTACATACACGTCAAGAGAGAGCGGTACAGTTTATTTGTATTCATGCCTCAATCTTTATTGGTTTTCTCTAGTGAATATTACAAAGCAAATGTGTCGAGAACAATCCACTCTGTACTCTGTTACCTATTTTCAAACTGTCAAAAATTGTGGAAATCAATTTGAATGTATTACAGAGGGCAATATAAAAAAATGAACAAATTTCCTAAGATGGCAAAATAAAGATATACAAGAAAATCCAAAAACTTCTCCCTATTGCGAATTAATGTCCAAAATTTCCGTCTTACTTTTTTTTCTTTTTCTAGTAAAAATTTATTCCTTATTGAACATGTTTTTTTTTTTCTTTCTCTATTGTTGATGAAAGTTCCACTTATTTAAAGTTCATTAATGAAGATTCAATCCATAGCAACCAGATGAGAGTTTTGGCAAT
Source organism: Solanum virginianum (assembly GCA_000787875.1). Taxonomy (NCBI): domain Eukaryota; kingdom Viridiplantae; phylum Streptophyta; class Magnoliopsida; order Solanales; family Solanaceae; genus Solanum; species Solanum virginianum. The sequence continues at coordinate 34,801 of DF360442.1, read as the reverse complement.
CAAAGACTTCCACTCTAGCTGGTGCTTGAGTTTTTTGCCCAAGTAGTCTTGCCCTTGCACATGACCTTCCTTTACAACTCGATGAGGGCGAATGTGAAGCTGAAGTAGTCAAGTAGATGCACTAATTGATGATGACGAGAAACAGTTTGCAAAGCACACCTGATGAATCAATGGATCCATTGCTTAGCTAGGCAATGATCCATTGAAGAAAGGAGGGGATGATGACGCTGTTTTAAGAAAAAAGCACTATAAGCTAATGGTGGAAAAGATAATTACTCAATAAAGTTATCTTAATATGTAAATCTTTACTACACTTGTTAATAGATCACGCGATAAACACAGTAATAGCTCTACTATAACAGGTTAAACTACCGTGATCATTTAAAAATCTTTATACTGTACTTATATCCATTAATCTTATTAGTTTGTAATCCATATATATATATATGCCATTCAAACTTCTCTCAAGCCATTTCCCTAACCTTTCTATCATATCATTATACACCAAGGTGCCAGGAGTTGGGTAAGTTAGCAAATCAATCACTTATAAATAGTATTACATCCATATTTAAAACTCCCTAACTTATTACTAACAGAATTTCTCTGATGATATAATGTGCCAACAACATGGATAACTAAACCCGTTGAACTTCAGGTATATATTTTTGGAAACTTTAAGAACTAAAAGACTTTGTGATTTATCCTCCTCAATTTTGGTTACCCATTTTTGAACCGTCATTAATTTTGTTTACCCATTTTCATTTTTGAATAGTCATTGTTTTTCCGTTCATCATGGCCTACAACCAAGAAACAAAATACGTAAGGTAGTCATTTAATCTGCTGCAATGGAGTAGTATTTACAAACTTATATTCTGTGAGCCACCATTACGCTTTATAATTAATTGTTTAGTTTATCACAAAACAAATCAAAAATTATACCACCTTCCAATAGTTTGATAAAATATAATGTGGATACAGAGTGATAATTATATAAATTTCAAAACTAGGCATGTATGTGCAACATACGTACGATTAAAATAATAAAAGCAGCATCCAAGGTTTAAACCTACACTTTCTTTGTGATAGAATACAGTTTTCTACCATTAGACTCTTGATGCTTATTGGTTAAAAATCATGCTATTTTTTAAATTTATTTATACCCTTTAAATCTGTATTTTTGTGGCATCGTATTTGAAAAAAAAAAAGCCCCACAAGGCCGATTTGCATTTTCCCAATTTTTGAGCTAAGAAAATCGACCTCCAAAGATAAAAGTTTGTTAAAAGAAAAGATCTCATGAGATCATTTTGTTTTCGACATCTTCTCAGATTGATTCTTATATATTTTTTTAATAAAAAACCTTCATACTTTGTTTATGCAATTGAATAAATCCTTCTAACTATATACAATTACTTAAGGTCTAATCGAGTGGCAGGGGGATTAGATCAAAAACTCTAATAGAAATTTTACTTGAACTTTCTATATTTTAATTTCTTAGTTTGGTATACAGAATTGAAATAAGTGACTAAAAAAACTCGAATATCACCTAATGAAGAGAAAAGAGTTCTTCCTTTATATCCATATATTTATAGGACTAGTTACTAGTTATTTCACTTGCTTCCAAGTCAAATTTATCCATCTTATTGTTACTCAAATGTCATGAATATTTTACATTGATCGAAATCTTGCTTCAAGCTTTAGACTTTTTTGAATGTAACCAAAATAACGTATATTGTATACAATGTTAGTCATCATGCCCTATGGTTTAATCTTACTTAGCTCCTCGTATTAAAATATAAGAGTCAGATATAACAAATGCAGTATTCTACTGATTGTGAGAACCATCTTCCATTTTATAAAAAATAGTATTTTTTAGTGACTATATATAATGGTTTCTTGACTTTATTGGCGCAGAAAACTTAATTTAGCACAACTTTTAAGTAACTATTCACTTTGTTCATTTTCGTTTGTCACTGTTTGATTTGATACATTTGTTAAGAAAATAATTACTGTAATATTTTACCACACTATCCTTATTAATTATTATTTAATATTAGATCTTGAAAAATGATTTGGAGAATAATATTAGTTATAACACATAAACATATAAGAAAATTAACTTTTGATATATCCGAAGTGTTAAGCAACTACCTACAGTAAAATTACTATTTGACGCTTCTAGCTCGGTCGGTTTCTTAAAACGATCTTTTCTTTAATCCAGTTTCAGAATCGTATCAAGAGAAATTAAAGCATATGGATTTTCATTAATTACTAGACTAGAACAACAGAATGACTAAACCAAACCCCAATATTTAGAAGTGTAAGGCAGCTTGTCTCCCAATCATACAGATTCAGTGTTCTTAGTCTCAAGATAAGCTGATCAACAGTTCCTCAAAGCATTAAAAATGGAACGCGATTACAGCAACTCTTATTCTTTTTTATCAAAACAATCAATCAGACACACACAAAAAAAAAAACCACATACATGAGTACAATATTAAAGGACATTGAAATTTTAATTTAGGATTACAAAATTTAAAAAATAATTAATTTTTTTAAACTCTATACTAAATCAAATTAGACCATTTTTTTAAAAAGGAGGGAGTTAAAGTTTGTGTCGGTTTGGTTTAAGTCTTTACATATACGTTAAGAGAGAACGGTTTGTTT